>JAQZBX010099139.1:0-11506 GCA_029593785.1 Cabassous unicinctus
TTTTTTTTTTTTTTTGAGTGAGGCCAGCAATTTATTAAGGTAGGGAGAGAAGAGATGGGAAAAAATAACAGGTCACGGGTCCTCGGTAGAGGGTAAGGGGCTGATTTATAGTCTACAGTTTCCCACTATAGATTATAAATGCCCAGGTGTTACTTGCGTGTTGATCCGCACAGGGGGGACATGGCGAGAGCAGGGCTCAGAAGCCACGAGGGCCCCAAGCAGAGCAGCAGGGCGTGGAAGCTGCAGAGAGCAGGAACGGGGGGCAACAGGGGTCAGGAACAGGAGCAGAAGGGCAAAAATCTTTTAGTTAATGAAAGTTTAAAGAGATGTGGTGTTATGGAAACACCAAACACTTGTCTAGAAAACTAGATTAAATCATTGAAGAGGAAGCTACTGTTCATGATTGTTTTGTTTGTTGGTATATTGGTTTGTTTTGCTTTTAAATAGATAGTGATGCTAATTATCCATCAACTCTATTTCCATTTTCTGTTTAAAAGCCTGTGGAAGAAAAGCTCAAGACCACTCAGTGGTAGCTTCTCCCCATTCAGTGGCCTGAACAGTGGCAGCCACAGACCAACCTTGAGTCTGAGGTTGAGCACCCCAGTATTCAGTAGGGAACTGAATAGGCATAGACCAGTCGGCAGCCTAAGACTGAGACTCACCATAAATTCAGAAACTTGGAGTAGTCCATTAACACTGAAATTCCTCCTTGGACAAACAGCCTCCTCTGCAGCAGCTGCTCTTCCTTTCCAATCTCCCAGGCTCTTTGTAGAAGTAGAGATCAGGCAGGGTGTCCCTTAGATGCTCATGGGAAATGGTGCCACCATGCAAGTGCTGGACTTCCTGGGCCAGCATCCATATCAGACCCTCTGAGTGAGCTCTCTTGTAGTTGCATGAGCTGGCAATGTCCACATAGTGTGTAGGAGAATCTGTGTTCCACAGAGCAATGGTGGGCAGGTCAACGTAAGATGCCTCTGTGAGAGACTAGTAATCTGCCCTGGGAATGGTAACCACCAGAAGAAAGGTGCCTGGACAGCTGCCTTGATCTGGTTAATGAAGGTTCAAGAAGTAAAGTGTCATGCAATAGGAATGGCTCCATTGGTAGCAGCAAAGTTTAGTACAGTCTGCTGGCCAGCATTCTGGGAGGATATGATCCTGACATAACTGCATTTTCAGTGGCAACAATGACACAAACTACCAGCAGAAGCTTCTCCCAGGTCCTCTACAGATTCATGCTGTAGATAACATCACTTTTCCTTTTGTAGATATGCTGATCCATTTGGAAGTCAAGGTTGGTGCCACCTAACTGGGATCCTACTGCAAGGACTTTGAGAATATTTTCCTCCTTCACCTATAGGGCATCAGGGTCCCTGCATATTGTGCAAGTTTCTATGTAAGTAATGATGGGAACTTAAGACAACACTGTGTAGACCCCTCTCTGGGTGGCTAGAAAGGCTCATAATTGTTCTTTTTTTTTTTTCATTGTTATTTCAAAATGATTTCAAACTTACTAGAGAGTTGCAAATATATTACAAACCCCATACAGTGAACTCTGACGGACTACCCACCCAGATACCCAGATATATATATATATATATATATATATAATTAAAGAAGCTGCAGATTTACATACAAGCCATGTAAAAAATGCAGCATTCTCATATACCCCCCTACTGTTGACTCTACATTGGTGGTATACCATTATTTCAATTGATGAAAAAATATTAAAACATTACTTTTAACTATAGTCCATACTCATTGTCTACCACAGTGTTCACTGTGTTATACAGTCTTATGTTTTTTCCTCTGGCTTTCCTTGTAGTAACATACATGACCCAAGCCTTCCCTTTGTTTCAACCGATATAAAAGCTGTGAGAAAACCCTTAATGGGTAGGCAGATTTGAGATATCCCCTGTGGCAGTTTGAGATTATTTATGAATCCCAAAAACAGAAAGATTTCGTTTATAAACTGGTCTGTTCCTCTGGGTATGAGATACCCTTTGATTTTATTAAGTTCAAAGGTTTTAAGTTTACTTGATTAAATCAGTTCAGGGCTTTTGATTCTACCACATCAGAAGGCATGACTCTGGTTGAGTCCCCTCCTACTTGGTGGGCTGATAAAAAGGACACTCTTAAGAAGACACACAAAAAGAGGAGAGAGCTCTGTCATGTTTGATCCTGGGACCCCCGGGAGAGATGAGCCATTCATCCAATGATTTGCAGCTGAAGAAAACAGAGCTGCTAAGCAGCTGAGAAGCCCTGGAAAGAAATGAGCCCTATGCCATCTTACAGCTGAGATGGGAAGAAGCTGGCTGGGCCCATGGAGCCTTAAGAGGAAGGAAGGAGAGACCAGGCAGAGATTGCCCACCATCTTCCTTCAACACATGGCAGCTGACTTTGGTGAGAAAGTACCTCTTATGGTACCTTGAGTTGGACTATTTAGGGCCTTGTAACTGTAAGCAATTCCCCCAAATAAATACCCTTTGTAAAAGCCAACAGATTTCTGGTACTTTGCATTAGCACCCCTTTGGCTGACTAATACACCCCCATCTTCTGTCCTTCCACCAGCGTTAATAAACCTGCTTTCTTATGACCATCCAAGTGTGGACTCCAATTCCTCTGCTCTGGGCAAGAATCCAGAGGACCCCTGCGGGGTTTCCTTCATCTCCAGGTGTGCAGTTAGGTCTTTGATTTTAGCTCTTATTTTTTAATGTAAGCATTTAGGGCTATAAATTCCCCCCTCAGGACTGCCTTTGCTGCATCCCATAAGTTTTGATATATTGTGTTTTTGTTTTCATTCATCTCAAGATATTTCCTGTGGGAGACAGGCAGGCAAGTGACCCAAGTGACCCATTTTGTGAAAATGTAAACTGGGAATGGGGTGACCCAAGTGAGTGTAAATGGAATCTAATAATCCCAGTACCTTTTTTTTTTTTAAAGATTTATTTGTTTGTTTATTTATTTATTTATTACTCCCCAACCCCCCTCATTGTTTTTTGTGCTCGCTGTCTGCTCTCTGTGTGTTCTTCTGCGTCTGCTTGTCTTCTCTTTAATTGGCACCAGGAACCAATCCTGGGACCTTCCAGAGTGGAGAGAGGATGCTCAGTCTCCTGCACCACCTCAGCTCCCTAATTTGCTGTGTCTCTCATTGTCTCTCTTCTGTGTCTGTTTTTATTGTGACATCTTGCTGCACCAGCTCTCCGCGTGGGCCAGCACTCCGTGCGGGCCAGCACTCCGGCATGGGCTGGCACTCTGCACAGGCCAGCACTCCACGTAGGCCAGCTCACCACACGGGCCAGCTTGCTTTTCATCAGGAGGTCCTGGGAATAGAACCCTGGACCTCCTATATGGTAGGCAGGAGCCCAATCACTTGAGCCACATCCGCTTCCCCCAGTACCTATTTATATACCTGGAACAAAACCAAAACACTCCAAAAAGTGGAGCTCTAAAGGCCAGGGGCAGAGTATAACCTCCCCCCACCAACCATTCTCCCTTCTTAACACTTCCGAAACCTATATCTCATTCCCTTTCTACTGTTGAAAATAATGGGGTTCTGTTAATCCTACTCTCTCACTTTGCCTAAGTGGTGACAGGAGCAGTGGCCAACTCAGCTAAATGTGACAGGGTTTATCTTTCCTGACTGGAGCATCCTCCCTCAAGACATGGGGTGCTTCTTGATCACTGCATTTAGCATGACTCATACTTGCAGTCCTGGGGAGGCATTAACATAGTCCTGTGTCATTAACCCTTGGGCAATCTGTGACATTGCTCAACCCAGCAGGAAGGAGCCAGAACCAATAACCTAAAGTGTTATACATTCACTCTGGTTTACCAGCATTTGACCATGACCAATTTCAAGTTTACAAGAAACAATGCATTTGTGGTGAGACCAAAGAGCTGTGACAAGCAACAAGTAGGCAGGTTTCCCACTCCCACACCCCACACTTACCCAGAGTGGCCTGGGGTGAATTTTTTTGTTTCTTGGTTTGATCTTCTGGTTTCCAAGGTCAATCTTTATTTATTTATTTGGAGGGGAGGCATTTTTTTTTAACCATTATTTTTAAAGAAGCTTTAGATTACATAAGTGTTACATTGAAAATATAGGGAATTCCCATATACCCCCACTGCACCCCACCCCCACAATTTCCCCTGTGGTGAATTTTAATCATGATTCTCCACTCATCTAAAATGGAGTATTCACAGTCCTTCCACCTTCCCTCTAATTTGCTTCATTTTTCCCAGAGACCACAAGGCTAAAGAACTTGAAGATCAACATCAGAACCAAAAGCAGATTGCTAGTGCGGAGTCACTGTCTTGGCTGAGATACAGGACCCCTGACTACAAGAATCAAGCAGGCTCCCAGAGGACACCTGAGCTTTACAAGCCTTATTTGTAGGTCAGTACCTGATTCAGAAATGGGAAGAGGTGGCTCCCATGAGATTAGTGATGGGGGCAGCTTTTCTTAGCCAGCTCAGCTCAGCTCAGCAAGAGCACCACGGGTCTCTGCACACAGAGTCCTCAACTATGACTGCGCTCCTGTGAGCCAGGGCAACACACACATGGCCTGGCATACACGGACACTGGTGGTGGCATGAGACTAATGGGCAAGTCCAACTAGAGCCTCAGCTACCAAATGCAGTAGTCTTGGAAATCCTTCCTTCCTTCCTCCCTCCCTCCCTCCCTTCCTTCCTTCCTTCTCAAACCTTTTACCAACTCTTCACAAGTTAACCCTCAGCTTTCCATTCTCTAACCCCATTCTATTTTCTGGTTACCCATATTCAAGTTATTAATTCCAGGAGATTGCACAATATATGTAGTTCATAGTAGTGCAGTCATACAGTATTGTTCCTTTTATGTCTGACTTGCTTCACTCAACATAATGTGCTCCAGGTTCATCCATGTTGACATATGCTTTATGACTTCATTTCTTCTTACAGATGCATAATACTCCATGGTGTGAATACACCACAGTTTGTGTATCCGCTCATTGGTTGATAGACACCTGGGTTGTTTCCAACATCTGGCAGTTGTGAGTAATGCCACTATGAACATTGGTATGCAGATGTCTGTTTGTGTCACAGCTGACCTTGTGAAGAGAACTGAGCAGCTGATACCGGAAAGAAATGAGCCCTGGGAAGAAAGACAAGCCTATGCCTGCCTTCAGGTGAGATAGGAAGAAGCTGGGTCCATGGAGCCTTAAGAGAAAAGAGGAAGGCTGAACCCTCGCAGACATCACCCGCCATCTTGCTTCAACACGTGGCAACAGACTTTGGTGAGGAAGTACCTTTGAGTTGGACTCTTTAAGGGCCTTGTAACTGTAAGCTTCCACCCCAAATAAATACCCTTTATAAAACCAACAGAGTTCTGGTACTTTGCATCAGCACCCCTTTGGCTGACTAATACACATACTAAGAATAAATCCCACTGGCTCATATCATGATGTATGTCTTTTGATATGCTTTTGGATTTGATTTGCAAGTATTTTGTTGAGAATTTTTGCATCTATGTTCATTAGAGAGATTTGTTTGTAATTTTCTCTTCTTGTAGTGTTTTTATCTAACTTTGGTGTTAGGGTGATGTTGGCTTCATAAAATGTTTTGGGTAATTTTCCCTCCTCTCAATTTTTTGGAAGAATTTAAAAGGATTGGTATTAATTCTTCCTGAAATGTTTGGTATAATTCACCTGTGAAGCCATCTGATCGTGGACTTTTCTTTGCTGGGAGAACTTTGATGACAGATTCAATCTCTTTAAATGTGATTGCTTTGTTAAGTTCTTGTATTTCTTGTATTTTCAGTGTAGGTTGTTTGTGTATTTCTAGGAATTTGTCCATTTCATCTACATTGTCTAGTTTGTTGGCACACAGTTTCTCATAATATCCTCTTTTGATCCTTTTTATTTCTGTGGGGTCAGTCGTAATTTCCCCCCTTTCATTTCTGATTGTATTTATTTGCATCTTTCTCTTTTTTCTTTGTTAGTCTAGCTAGGGGTTTGTCTATTTTATTGGTCTTCTACAAGAACCAACTTTTGGTTTTGTTGATTTTCTCTATTGTTTCTTTGTTCTCAATTTCATTTATTTCTGCTCTAATCTTTGTTATTTCCTTCCTTCTGCTTGCTTTGGGATTGGTTTGCTGTTCTTTCTAGTTTCTCTAGTTGTTCAGTTAAATCTTTGAGTTTAGCTTTTCCTTCATTTTTAATATAGGCATTTAGGGCTATAAATTTCCCTCTCAAGACTGCCTTTGCTGTATCCCATAAGTTTTGATAAGTTGTGTTCTCATTTTCATTTGTCTCAATATGTTTACTGGTTTCACTTGCAATTTCTTATTTGACCCACTGGTTATTTAGGATTGTGTTGTTCAGCTCCACACATTTGCGAATTTACTTTTTTCTTGTCTATTATTGATTTCCAGTTTCATTCCATTATGATCTGAGAAGGTGCTGTGTATAATTTCAGTCTTTTTATATTTATTGAGAGCTGCATTGTGCCCTAACATGTGGTCTATCCTGGAGAAAGATATATGGGCACTTGAGAAGAATGTATAAACCACTGAGTTTGGATGCAGTGTTCTGTATATGTCTGTTAGGTCTAACTTGTTTATCATATTTTTCAAGTTCTTAGTTGTTCTATCTAATGATGTAAGTGGTATGTTGAAGTCTCCAACGATTATTGTAGAGATATGTATTTCTCCCTTCAGTTTTACCAGAGTTTGTCTCATGTATTTTGGGGCACCCTGGTTAGATACATAGACATTTATGACTGTTATTTCTTCCTGGTGGAGTGTCCCTTTTTTTAATATATAATGGCCTTCTGTATCTCTTATAACTTTTTGGCATTTAAAGTTTGTTTTGCCTGATATTAGTATAGCTACCCTTGCTCTTTTTTGGTTACTATTTGGATGGAGTATCTTTTTCCAACCTTTCACTGTTAGCTGGTTTGTATCCCTGGGTCTAAGGTGAGTTTCTTGTAAGCAGCATATGGATGGCTTATGTTTTTTTATCCATTCTGTCAGCCTGTATCTTTTGATTGGGGAGTTTAATCCATTCACATTCAATGATATTACTGTAAATGCATTATTTACTTCCACCATTTTATTCTTCGGTTTTCTTATGTTGTATCATATTTTTGTCTGTCTTTTTACTCTTTTGGCTATCCTTTCTCTATTCTTTCTTCTAAACTCTCCTCCAGGCCTCTCTCTTCTGTCTTTTTATTTCAGGTTCTAAGGCTTCCTTTAATATTTCCTGCAAAGGTAGATTCTTTTTTTACAAACTCTCTTAGTTTCTGTTTGTTTGTGAATATTTTATACTTACCTTCATATGTGAAGGACAATTTTACTAGATAAAGAATTCTTGGCTGGGAGTTTTTCTCTTTAGTATCCTAATTGTGTCATACCACTGTCTTCTTACATCCATGGTTTCTGGAGAGAAATTTGCACTAAGTCTTACTAGACATCCCTTGTATGTGATGGTTTGCTTTCCCTTGCTGCTATGAGAATTTTCTCTTTATCTTTGACAGTTGACATTCTGAGTAGTATGTGTCTTGGAGTGGGTCTATTGGGATTTATTCTGATTGGGGTACAGTGCCCTTCTTAGACATATACGTTCATTTCTTTCATGAGAGTTAGGAAATTTTCAGCTATTATTTCCTCAAATACTCTTTCTGCCCCTTTTCCCTTCTCTTCTCCTCCCAGAATTCTCATCACACATATGTTGCTGTGTTTTGTGTTATTGTTTAACTCCCTGAGTGCCTGCTCAATTTTTTTCCATTCTCTTCTCTCTTTGTACTACTCTCTTTAGTTTCAGCTGTTCTGTCTTCTTCTGTATCACTTATCCTTTCTATTATCATTTCAAGCCTGCTGTTGTATGCCTCAAATGTGGCTTTTTTTTAGGAGGTACTGGGATTTGAAACAAGGACCTTGCATATGGGAAGCAAACACTCAAACACTGAGCTACATCTGCTCCCCAACCTCTAATGTGTGTGTGGTTTTTGTTGTTGTTTTGGTTTGGGGTTTTTTTGTGTGTGTTTTGAGGTACTGGGGCTGGCAATTGAATCTGGAACCTCATATGTGGGAAGCCAGTGCTCAGCCACTGAGCCACGTCGGCTCCCCTGAGTTGGTTTTTTCATTTGTTTGCTTGTTGTTTGTTTTTTTGTTTTTAGGAGGCACTGGGAACCAAACCCGGGACCTCCTGTGTGGGAAGCAGGTGCTCAACTGCTTGTCTTGCTGTGTCTGTTCACTGTGTCCACTCGTCTCCTTTAGGAGGCACTGGGAACTGAACCTGGAGCTTCCCATGTGGAAGGCGGATGCCCAACCACTTGAGCCACATCTGCTTCCTGCTCATTGTGTCTCCTATTGTGTCTCCTTGTTGCATCAGCTCTTTGAGTCAGCTCTTTGCGTCATGTCATTGTGTCAGCTGGTTGTCTGCTTGTCTTCTTTAGGAGGCACCAGGAACCAAACATGGGACCTGCCATGTGGGAGGTGGGTGCCCAAGTACTTGAGCCACATCAACTCCCCCCCTCACTTGTTCTGGAATGTTTTGATAGTCAAAACTGCTACCAGTTTCTAAATGTCTCTTGTCTTCCTTTCTCCTGTCAGATCGACTTCATGATGACAAACTTCCCCTGCTGTTCTTAGTGGGTTTTTGAAAACCATAAATTAAAGAACCTTGAGCTACCAATGTTGAAGATGAACTTGATGGTTCAAAATTTCTGCACTTGCTGTGAAATGACAGTTCTTCATCATCAGAGGGTCTTAAAAATTTAGGTCTCTAATTTCTAAGAGAAGAAAACTCTTGGTTTTGCCTTAGATTGGATTCTCTTCTACATATATCTAAGGACCCAGATCTATTATCTTTTTCATTACCAATAAACTTATCTTTATCGATATTGTTTGCAGTAACTGTGGGACCATATCTGTACCTTGAACTTTTATTATAATTTACTAAGTCTGATTTTCTACTTTCTTGACTATTTTGTGCTTTATCTGAATATGTTGGTTTCCTCCACCATTCTCATCTATAATCTTTTTTGGATGCAGTTTTTTCAGCTTCTTCTAATTTCAATTGAAATATTTTTATTGACCCATATCTTTCAGCTACAATGTCCTCAAATTTTCTATTTTGTTTCTCAGCTTGTTCCTTCATTCTTTGATATGACTTCCTTAGTCAGCTTAATCCACCATCTTCTACAGCTGAAACTTTAGTAATTGATGACATACAATCTGGTGGAAGACCTGTCCCACCAGCCTTCCAGTATGGATTCAATTCTCTTTCCAACAGTCTAGACTGTTCAACTGCTTGGGTTTTCTCTTGCTCCATTTTCCTTAGAATTTCTTTTTCAGCTTTGAGTGATGATAACGATACAGTTTTAACAGTCGTAAAATCAACAGTCATCCACTCATCCTTCTGACTATCTTGGTTGCCTTCTTCTTTTTCCAACTTATTGTCTTTTTCTTTCCAGGCCTTTTATTTTCTAGGAATCTGAGATGGAACAGTCTTAACCCACTCATCTTCAGAGATTGATGAGCTATCAGCTGACTCATTTTCATATTTCTGTTTCTTGCTCTTTTTCTTCTTCTATTTCTTTACTTTTTTTGAATGCTTGTCTTTTTTCTTCACAGAGTGTTCCTGAGAGAATTATTCAATTTTCTCATTCATATCAGGCAGCATCCATGTATCTTTCACCCCGAAATCACTTAAATTCTTTACGCCTTTCTTCCTTTTCAAAATTTTAGCCTGGTGCAACACTTCGACCCTGCCAATCTGAGTCTATTCTTCATGTTATTCAATACTCCTTTCACTTTCAAATCTACCACTGGCCTCAGTGTCTTCTTGATGTCCTTTATCTCTTTAGCCATATTGTCTATCAGCTCATTAATTTGATTTTTGAAATTTGTGTGCATCTTATTGATTAGTTGTCTCAAATCCTGTGTCTCTTCTGGGGCTTTGATATATTCCTTTTCTTGGGCCATGTCTTCCATTTTCTTAGTATGACTGGTAACTTTTTGCTGATGTCTAGGCATCTGACTAGGGTGGTTAGTTTACTCAGATGCTCGACTTCTCTCTTTTTCCTAGGGTTTTAGTGGCAGGAGGCTGTTGGTGCTGTTCTTTGATTCTTATTTCTACCTGTTCTGGGTCTTTAGGATTGTCCCTGTTATTTACTCAGATCTGGGCCCTGGTCCCAGTAATGGGTTGCAGACCTGCTTCCAAGGGCCCTGGGAAGGGAGGTTGTAAAGGCCAGAAAAAGCCTCTTTCTTTCTTTCTTTTTTTTTGACACATCAGGGCTGGGGAATGAATCCAAGACCTCATATGTGGGAAGCTGGCACTCAACCACTGAGCCACATCGGCTCAGTGGTTTTTTCAACTCAACAAATGAGTTGGTTTTTTCATTTGTTTGCTTGTTGTTTGTTCTTTTGTTTTTAGGAGGCACCAGGAACCAAACCCAGGACCTCCCATGTAGGAAGCCAGCACTCAACCACTGAGCCACATGCTCTTCCTATTTACTTTTAATATCTTCACGTGCTCTTCCTTGATCCACAAACTGATGGCTCTCTTTGGCAGCCCTCTCAATTCAGTGCCTGGTCGGAGTGTGTTTGCTGCAATACAGACTACATCAATGTGACAGAGGTTACTGCCTGGAGGCTAAGAGCCTCGTTATTCAAATTTTCTCAGAGGCAGCCCCCTCCCTTTTCCTGGGTAGGAAATAATTCCACTCCTCTCTGTCTGTGCCCGGTCGCCCTGACCAGAAGTCCAGGTCAGTAGAGAGGAAGATTGAGAGGATCAGATCTTTTAAGTCCCTTGCTGGCTCCCAAGGCAAACAATGGCATAGCCCCACCCAGCCTGGAAGTGCTTGAGGGACACAGCAGACCAAATCTGTGGGTCTAAAGTAGAGTCAGCCTTAGGCTGTGTCCCTCTTTCTTACCTTTCTTGGGGAGGTGGATCCCTGGGGTCCCCTTTGTCTGTAGCTGCAGTCCCAGCCCGAGGCCTGAGAATTGAAAAGTGTCTATAGTGTGGGAGAGGATGCCGGCATTTGCAGCTGTGGCTTTTAACTCAGTTTTGCCATTGTGATTCTTTTCCTTTGCCCCTCTCTCCTCTGGGCTGTGTGTCCAGACTTCTTCTGGTGTCCTAAACCCTAGAAGAATTTTTCCAGGCTGTTTCTGCTTGTCCTCAGCTATTTTTTTCTGGGACAGAAGAAAGTCCTATGTCTTTCTAGTCCACCATCTTCCCAAAGTATCTTAGTTTTTTTAATGTGACCTAACAAGGTTTGCTGAGAAATAAATGTCTTTGCAAAAGCATATTTCCCGGAAGCGGGTGTGGCTCAGTGGATAGAGCCCCCGTTTACCATATGGGAGGCCCGGGTTCGCGTCCCGAGGCCTCCTTGTGAGGGCAGGCCGGCTCGCGCGGCGCCGTGGGCTGATGCAGCAAGACCTCACAGCAAGGGGGAGATAAGCAGACACAGAGAAGACATGCAGCGAATGGACACAGCAGCACAAGCAGCAAGGGGGGGATAAATAA
>JAQZBX010099140.1:0-11511 GCA_029593785.1 Cabassous unicinctus
CAGTTGCATTGCTCGTTGGTACTTGGTAGCAATCCCTCGGTGCCAGGGAGGCTCATCTCCAGTGGTCATGTTCCATGCTGGAGGGAAGTTATTGTGTTTATATGCTGAATTTGGCTTAGAGAGAGGCCAAATTTGAGCAAAAGGAAGGCTCCAGTAGGTAACTCTTAGGCACCCTACAACATTAAACTAAGTTTCAATTTCAAGAGCCAAGGCTCATAAGCATAGTCATCAATATCAAGGGCCCATCAATGGACCATCCTCCATCGCTAGTCATTGCCCCTGTACTTGGGGGATGGTTGCTGTTCCATTAGAGAATGTTGCAGAGCTCCCCATGATGGGAATTTGATATTCTTTTGGTTATTGTGTGAATCCCCACCCACTGGGGCAATGCCCCATGGACATCTGAACACATTTATATGCCTTATATGTATGCCCAGGTGAATTTCCTCCCGTGTATCCCCCATCACTGACACCCCACACCAGTGGTCCTCCCTTGCCACAGTTGTAACACTTCTGTGATCCAAAACTTCTTCAAAAATAAAGTCAATAAAATAGCCAAATACAATTAATAAGAAATTGAAATAATAATGATAGTTTTAAACATAAATAAAATACAGAAAAATTTTTAAAAAATAAAAATAAAATAAAATTTTAAAAATTGGTATATTAAAAAATAATGAAAAATATTTTAGAAAATATTTTTTTGACATTTTGTCCTTCATCACTGTAAGATCTGTTGTCCTGTATGTACAGTGACCTTTTCTTCCATTTATTCCCCCAGTGTCTTACTTTTTATCATTTTGCCTTCAAAGAAGGTCACAGTAAAGTCACATACAGAATACAGGGGACTCCCATTTATCCAACATCCTCCCCCGTTTCCCCCTTTCCATATTAATAACCTTTTTATATGTGGATGATACAATTGTTACAACTAATGTATAAATATTGAAACATAGCTACTAACCATGGTCAATGGTTTACATTATGGTTTACATTTGGACCATGCACTTTTATAAATTTTTGATGAAATTTAACATGGCCTGTATCCATCATTGCAAGATCATGTAGAACATTTCCATTGTTCAGGGCTATTATTCATCCAATTGAAGACTCGACTTGTGGAGTTTATTATATGCCACAATGATAAGAATTGTTAGTTTTGTTTATATCCATGAACACAAATCGATTTCCTAAATCAACTTAAATCATAGGACCCATAAGATATTTGTATATTTTGTACATTTACGTATGTGTTCATCTCCAATTTGAGCATGAATTATGCCTTATGCTTGTTGTTTCTTCAGTATATGGCAAACATGTAATTAAACTATGCATGTTTGCCTAACTTGTTATAAATAGCATATAAACTAAGTGATCACGGCAAATTAAAGCAGGTGTTTGGAAAATATAAAATAGTTGCTGATAACTCATCATAACTTGTAATTCATTAGCAATCTTAATTTCAAATTTAGTTTAATTTTCGTCAATTAAAATGATGAATGTTTGTTATATATTTGAATTGCTAAAAAGACCAGTCAGGATTCTCAATCAACCCCTTCCTTTCTCTTGAGAAAATACAGAAAATTAAAAAACGTGTTGATAATATGTGTTTGGTGAGTTATTGAACTGCTCATTAGACAAGCAAAAACTTGTCTTAGAAAATCACAATTTTGAGCTACATTTCCTTATAGACATCCTTAAATTCCAGAATTCTTTCCATTTTCTACATTCATTGTTTAAAATATTTTAAGGAAAAAATTTTAAATGTGCTTAATATAGTTAAGGCTGTCTTTTTAAAATATTAATCTCTGTGATATTTTTCATGTCACTAACCTGAAATATATTTAACAAATGGATATGTAATTTCTCCTATGATATAATGATATTTTACATAAAGATTCCAAATGTCAGAGTGGACAAATCATCTATAATTCTAAGTAATAGCTAATGACATAAACCAGGTATAATGAAGAATTAAATTATAGTCACTCAAAAATATATATATATTCACTCTTCTTTCAAACAGATGGAAAGATAGGCTTATATAAATATGAAATAATTAAAAAAATAGTAAGCCATTTAAAAATAAAGTAATATAAATACCATTAGTTCCCTTAAGAAACACAGAACACATGAATATATGAATAATATATATGAATAAAAAACATAAGGCTTACACATATGCAGAGGTAACAGATGGGTGCTCCAAGTGGTTAATTGATACTGATATGACCTGTCATGAATAGGGAGACACTGACCTTGTGCCATGGATGTCTCTGTTGCCCTTGGACATGCGAAAAAAGTTTTAGAGGGATCTAGTCTAGAGGTTCCCTAGCATTTCAAATGTCACAGAACTAGGAAAAGGGATGAAGTCCAACCCTAATCCCCATATCTTACAGATGTTTTCTGCAAAAAGGTATAGAGCCAGGACTTGAAATATTTGCCAGGTAGGCAAGGAAAGTTTGACCCTTTCCTTCTGTTACATGAATAAGTAATTTTCTTTTCAGCAGTAAGTCATTCTCACTGCTATTGACCTCTCTCTTAAAAGTAAAGCCAAGCAAAGACCACTGTGGCTTAAGTTGCACAGTGCTTTCAAATGTGTCCTGAGGTTCAAGGGTGGCCGTGGGGTTCTTAAAAGTCATTTTTACAGTAACCTCAGCTTTTCTTTGTTTTATACATTGGAATTCCACGTAAGATTTCTTTCTTACATAAAGGGGTGAGGCAGGGGGTAGGGGGTAGATTCTGCTACTTAAACTTTGTTTTAGAATGCTACTAATATAGAAAGCAAGTCTTACAAGAGGCCAGAAATTATGGAAATGAAGGTTGGATGGCATTATCAGAGAAGACTTAACCAAATGGAAGTGGCCTGCAGTGTTGATGAAATTTGAAATAAACTGATAGTAAGAGGAAGAGACTTCTAGGCAGGAAGGTACAAATGAACCAGAATAAGTGGGTTGCAAAAAAAAAAAAAGAAAAACAAATCTGCTTATCAGTGGGTACATGTGAAATAGCAGGAGATAAATTAGAGTAGAAAGGTGACACTTGGATAGAGGACCTTGGATTCTAGTATGAAATGTTTCAAGGAGAACAAAAATTCAAGAAATGTTTAAGAAAATAAATCTGGCAGCTCTATGTATAATGAAATGGTGCAGAGAAATTGAAAGCAAGAAGACTAATTGGAAGATCACTGCATTAATACAATCAAAAGAAAATAGGCCTGGTATTAGGATGGTGGCAGCTTGAAAAGAGGATAAACAGAATGTCCTTAGACTTCTAAGTGACAATTATTATAAATTAAATAATGAAAGGCATCATTCAGTTGTACTCAGAATCAATAAATATTGTCTACAACATTTTTACAATAGTGTTAGGACCTAAGAATACAACAGAACAATTTAGACTCAATCAACGCTCTCATGAAGTCAACATCTAATAAGGAAGACTGAGAGCAGATTTTTTTTTCTCCTTTGTTCACTGTTGTATTCCTAGTGCCTAGGGCAGTACCTGCACATAGGAGATTCTCAATAAGTATGCATTGACTGATTGGCTGACTGAATATATGACAATGCAGAAGGGATGGTGGGTCTGGTGAAGTTTCTTGGAGGAAATGGTACTCAAGCTGAAACCTGAAGGGCTAAGAGGAATTAGTCACAGAATGGTAAGGAAAGGAACTGGGAATATTAGTGTTTAAAGCAGAGAAAAAAAACAGCATATTTTAGGTAGTGAAAGAACATCTGTAAACTTAGAGGTTAGGTGAGGAATGAAAACAGATAAGGCTGTAAACATTAACAAGGGCCAGATGATAAGGGCTTTGTCAAGCAAGTTAGGTTGTTTAAATTTAATCCTACAGACCTTATAATTTGCATGAAAAAGGAGCCATTGAAGGAATTTGCACAAAAGAAGGATTCTATCTTGCCTGTGGCAAGTGATTCTACCTCTCCAAGCCTCAGGTTCCTAAGGCGTAGACAATGAGGATGAGACAGACCAAGAAAAGGGTTTGTGAAGATTAAATCCCTTACTGTGGTAGTGATAGGCATGGTTTAGTAATTTAACACAACTACCTACACTTCTATTATACCACTGCTCTCTCCAGCACCACCTGAGTGGAGCTGGAGATGTAATAAATGTTTAAATAAAAATATTTCATTGCTAAAATAATCAGTAGCATGAGACTGGATAGAGTTTTGTTTATCTTATATTGATATTTTGCCTTCTTTCATTTAATGCTAGGTAATTCTATGGTAGTTGCTTGTCCCAATTTTGCATTTCTATATGCAAAGTACAAGCAAGGTGACATTGCTTTCTCATTCAACCCTTTTCACACAGCACGACGCAATCAGAAAAAATAACTGCAGAAATATTTAAAATAGAAATTACATATGAATAAATTATATAGAAATCACTATTTTGATGTTGAATAGGACATTTTTATTACTAGAGTTAAAATTCCCATCATTTATATAGAGTCCCTTAACTGATATTCATTATTAAAGTACAAGTAGTTCAGCATTCAAAGGTTTCTGAATTATCAATCGATTTATACAATGCTGTTCACTGTTTGTAAATGTATTTAAAATGAAACAGAGTTCTGACATGTCTCAAAACACACAGAATCATGAATTCATCAAAACCTCAAAGTTAACACTTAGGTCTAAATGCTTGTTAGAATACAAGTGGGAGGGAACAAGATATCACAGAACCTAGAGCCACATGAAGAATAATGCTCCCAAGATCTTAGCAAATCCCCTCACTCAAAAATATTCCTAGCATATCATTCTCCCTTAAAATTCAGTTAAATATAAATGCTGGCTTCAAGCACAAAGATCTGGGCTTAAATGAAGCCTCCTCTCTCTCTCATCTCAGCTTCTCTTTGCACATTGCTCGTATTCCCTCCTACTGCAGTCAGTCTTACTTTGAGTGTCCTCCGACTCACATAGGGCTCACGTTTGGGATGACTGTGATTGGTCCCCTGCCCATTCAGGAATCAATCACTGTCCAGGGAATGATATACTCCAACTGTCCTGGGTCATATGTATGTGTACTCTCACTTGTTGGTAGGAGGGAGACAGATCCTATTTTCCAAAGGAGTGGTATTGGGAAAAATATCCCATACAACCCCAAACAGTAGTTTGTGCATGATAATTTTTTTTTAAAGTAAAATTCTTGTACTTTCGTTTACCATTAAGATCACTGGAGAATCCATTCTAGTACCTTTGTTAGAGTCTTAATTTCTCACTTAAGCAATATTGGCAAGACCTGGAAAACTCATTGTCTGTAAGTCTATATAGAGCTTACAATGGATTCATTTATATTACAGACCCAAATCCTTGGAGAAAATGACTTTCTACTCTTTAATTTATCTGAAGTGATTTTTTTTTTCCTGGTTGTAAGACATTACTCATCACTTTCTTCTCACTTCACTTCCAATGGAATCAGATTTCTTTTCATGAACATCTTTTTTCCACAGGAAATATATGCACACACACAGACAGATATACAAGTAAACATATGCATAATACATTAAAAAAAATAAAAGTCAAAATGAAATTCAGGTGCTGAGGGGTCTACAAGGCTTGTGCACTAGCTAAATTAAACATGCAATAAGCCACTGTGAAAAGTCAAAACTTCGAATGTTAAAATTGTGAATGCCAAGAATCTACTCTTCTACTGTCTCCCATGATGTCTAAAGTTTGGTGAAAACATTTTAAGTACCATGACTCACGTCTCTGAAGATGGCAGCAGTTTTCATACAAAGATCAAGTGTTAGAAAGGCATGGAAAACTGGAAATGAAACAACTATATAAAATCCCACTTAGGGGATGATCTAATCTTCGTTGATTCCATTTCTTTTAAGGATTAGAAAATCTGATGTTAAGTACACTTTCCATATTTCTCTTTACACAGTTGTCATTAACAAGGTATGTACAAAAGACTTTTTGACTAACATACAAAAGAGATGAGTTTCTTAATATTTCAGTCATTATTTTTTTCCCACTTGAAATCTTAATCCTCCATTTGGGAAATCAAGACTGGCTACTCTGGAAATTTCAATGATACAAATGCATGGATTATCATAATAAATTCTATTTATGATGCACCTTTTATTCAGTGTCTTTGAACACTTTACAAACTCAACAAACTCATACTTATCCACCAGTAAAGCTCTCAAGCAGACAATAGATAATAGCCTCACAGAACAAATTTTTGGTAAGTGTTTCCACCAGAAAATAAACATTCTCATTCCCTAGCACACTTCAAAAGCATCTGGTATCAGCCAGATCTAACTATCTGTATTGGCAATTGGCCCGGCAACCAAAATGTACAATGCTGCTTTTCAGAAGGTTATTAGACCTATTAACACCTCAAAGCCGTCAAGATCCTATTTATTCCATGCTTGAGGAAAGACATCTCCAAAAGGGAACAGGACCTTTCGTGCCAACTAGGGGTCAACTGCTTACATCTCAGTAACCTGTCCGATATTGCAATTCCTCTAGGATTTAGGCCCTAATTTCACCCCACGTGGGACTGAAATCTTGATTTTCTTTATCCCAAACTCAATGATTTGGTTTGGGCTATATTACTTACTGGCAGAAACCCTACAGTCTAATTCCTAGCTAAATCTCAAAACACCATTTGTTTGAACTTCTCTGTTACCACATTTATTATTCAATTATTTGAGTTCTATTACCACAAAAATTGCTAATATATTTTCAGTTTTTACAATATGTCAAGCAATGTGCCTAAGCACTTTAAATTCATTAGTTCAGTTATTCTTTAAATAACAATAGGAGGTGGGTATTATCATTTTCCAGATGGGGAATTGAGAAAGGTTAAGTAACATGCCCAAGCTGGTAAGTGGAAGAGCTGGGATTCAAACCCTGGTAGTCTCACTCTAGGGCCTGTGCTCCACACATGATAATGGTTCTGTCAACCACTACAGCTCTGCTGTGTAGACAGGATTTCCTGCCAGCACAAGCATCTGGGTCTTTATGGTGAACCATCTTCCACATGCAAGTGTGTAGGCCACAAAATCTTTTAGTCTTCCTTGTCTCAATACAAAGAGGTGACATTAAAATATATCTAAAAAAAAAAAAAAAAATTCAGGATGAGGGAAACGTGACAATAATTATTACCTTGAAAAGGTCCTAGAAGCTTTAGTTGACTACAAATAACTGTCCTCTATTATTTGAAAGGTTTTTATGGATGAGACATCTCTCTTATTTCCTCTATTTTTCTAGAGGGCAGAATAAACCAAATTGAGTAAAAGTTAAAAGTGAACCCATTTGGCCAGTATAAAAGAAGGATTCACTTCTAACAATGGAAAGCATTTAGAATGGAATGGTTAGCATTATGATGAATAAGCTTGCCAACACTAGAAATATTTCAGCAAAGTGTGAAGCTTCAAATTGCTATTGTTATTTCATCATATCCTGTGTCCTCCCTTCATTTTCTTCTTTTTTGTTTATAACTATTTTCTTCACTTAGGGAAACTTACTTTGGTAAACAGCTTGAACTCTGGCTCAAATGGCAGCGTCTCCAACCAGATGTAAGATATTGAACTAGTCATTTAAACGTTCTCATCTAGAAAACTGGAAATAATATCTCACCTTGCAAGGTTGCTCTGAGGATTAAAAGGTATTATTGCATATTGTGTAACATATTGTTTGATGCAAAAAAAACAAAAACAAACAAAAAATTTATATGTATCCATTACATTTAATGGAGAAATGTATATATTTATTCATCTGTGTTTACTTTTTAGTTTTTAATTGTTTATATTTTCAATTATTAAATGTACAAATAAAGTTTTAAAAAAAGGTATTATTGCATTGTGATTGTCACTACCACATTTCATTGACTTTAATATAACCATTGGTTATAAGATACATCATTACTTTACGAACCATGAGGTTAAGCAACAATTAAACAATGATACAATGTTTCCTTATCTTGCAGAATCTTCATTTTGTTTGTTAAGATAGTATTACACTTATTTAGCTTTATGCTTTTATCATCTATAACTTTTACACATCTCAAGAGGAAAATAGTAAAATATATTAATATATTACTAAATCTTCCCATTGAGTTTGATTCATCAGAATCATTTTTCACATCAGAAACATAATGGTTTTTTTCCTCTTCACCAAATGTGGTTGCCTGTGATAAGACTGTTTATGATACAGCATTCATTAAAGGAGTTCTCCAACATATAACTGGGATTTTGTTGCTGGATTTTGTTGGGTATATAATGGGTAATTCTTTACTTTGTATGTGGTATGAAAATGCAATGGCCTCATGGGCTTATGTTCATCTTCTTTCTCAGGTCCTGTAAACCACTAGGGTTTTGCTCAGCAAGAAAGGAGGAAATAGCAGACAGTCCTCCCATGATGAATATTTACTTCTCTAACATTAAATTTGTACTTCACTGCTCTGGATCTGTGCCTTTCTGCACAAGAATATTTAGTTTCAATGCCAAATAATAATTTTGAAGACATTGTAAACAATGATTCAACTCAACATGCATGTTTCCAACAATGTAGATAATTCAAAGAGACAAAAATACAGGTATGACCAAGTTTGTGCCTGAGCAGACAATAACTGCTATATCATAACTGTTGTTTGAATGACAGTGATTGTAAGATCAAGGCAAACTGCGAAGTTAAAAAATGACAAAAGTACATCTTAGAATTGATGAAATATGGTATTGTTTGATTACTGTATTATAGTATTCCTAGACTGCAAGGGAAGTGTCTATTTTAATATGTACCTCTATATTTACTTGAAAGAAGGACTCAATAAATATTTGGCCAATGGAATAGAAGCTGGCAGGCAAATTAGAGAGTGTTTTTTTGTTTTGCTTTTTTGTTTTTTTTCTGGTACGGTCTAGAGTAAAGGACTGCCAAATGACCTTCTCAACCTATGATTCTTTCATTCCAAAGCAACTGAAAAGGCAAGGCAGGGAGAGAGGGGTGGGAAATCTGACTGAGATCTTATCTTGAAATGTAACTAAAAGAACATATTAAACAAAGCTGGGAGTCTCTGCAGCAGAAGAGAGCTCTCCCAGGCATGCTGTTGGGAGTCATGTCATTTCCACAGCTTCTCTGTGGACCTCCTCATTGCCACTCTTACTTCCTCACTCAACCATACCAAGAGGAAATGTAGGCTGAAGCCCTCTAAAAGAGCTGAGTCATGACTATCTCTGGTCTAGGTACCCGTCTGTGTGCTATTTTTTTCTCTTCATTGTTGCCAGTCTTCTCAGAGACTCATCATCCCATATTAAAGTTATTTGGTGGATGCTGCATCGCCTCCCTCCCCCAACTTCTTCTACTGATCTAAATGTGTCATGAGAAGGAGAGCAATTTACTACCCTCCATGGGCTAAGAGTGTGCCCTTATATATTTGGGACGCTCATTACAACTCACAGCTGTCAGTCCTCAAAGGGAAAAAAAAAATAACCTTCCAAAACAAAACAATTAAAAACCTCAAACCAGCAAGGATTCTATCTTCATTATTGTGTTATATAAAATAGGGCATTAATAAACAAGCAATTGTACTTCTGTAAAGTTGAAATCTTACTAACTTTTTTAAAGCATTGCTTTCACCACGCAACTTGATAAATGATTGCTTTTTCCTAAATGGCAAAATCTGAATGTCTTATGGTGCTGAAGACTCCTTTCCTTTCACTACAGTCTGGTTCTAACCTCTCTCCAGCCTCGTCTCCAGCCAATATCTTTGGAGAAGCAGTTGGTGTTGTAGTTAAGTTCATGGGCTTTAGAGTTTATTAGACTTGATTTGAATCTTGTCTCTTTACTGCTATTAAGTGAATAATGTTTGGACATGTAAATCAACTACAATGGACTTCAGGGTTCTCATCTCTAAAATGGGGATAGCACATTCTACTCATTGACTTATTGGGTGATATTATGTTTAAATCACCAAGCACATTGTCTGACACTAGTAAGTGAATATAAATGGTAGCTATTCCTGCCATTTGACAAAATCATTCCCCACTGCACTCCACTTATCTGAAATCTTATTAGGCTTGTTCTTTCTAGTACTCATTCTGTACTTGTAATAGTTACATATATATTTATATATGGTTATATTAATGGTTAATTATTTCATATTATAATATAATGTAATATAATATGAAATAATCACCTGGCATATGAAAAACACTTTAAAAACTTTCACATGAACTATTTTATTTGAAGGTCAGTCTAAGTACTCTAGTTGAAGTAAACAATCTAACTAGCCTTTATTTTATAAAAGTGAAAACTAAGTCTCAGGTTTAAGCTGACTTGATGATATGGCTGGTTAGTGACAGGGTCAGGCCCAGGACTCTTTTAATTCCTAGTACAGTAATGGCCACACTTTCAAATTTGATTTAAGCAACTGGAGGACAAAGATAGGCTTTTTGTGTACACTATAGTAGCCATAATATTGTGACTTGCGTTTGCACATTGTAGGCACTCAACAAAATTTTGCTTAATCCCTAAATAGAACACGGCCAGTGTAGAAATACTGCTTTAGGTATACACCAGGAAAGAGTCAACCTGATCAGAGTCCTGGTATTTTTACAAAGAGGAATGGATCCCCTACACAAAATTGTTTGTTTGTTTTTGTCCTATAACTACAGAACAAATAAAATAAAGGGCCTTGAGAATATATATTCTGTTTTTTACTGCCTTTGAGTTTAAATTCGTTTCAAACTACTACTGCTACGTGAAAAGATAAGCTAAAGTAAAGGGGACAATACAATTAATTCCCCTAACGTCTTTGAAATTTCATTTTCTCTTATGGTAGCCTTCTGACAGAATGGAATTACTACGTAATTCTAGGTTTTTGTGACAAATCATGTCTTTTGCAACTGCTTTCCAACGCATTTTGCATAGTAATTTCATACTTTACTAAAATGGTTTTCTGTCTAGAAGGGAAAGATTATAGTAAGAATTCATTTCAAGGTATTTAGTTATTCATTTATTTACTTGGCAGTTTTTCAAAAAAGGTAAATGGTAATTGTTCAAACCTCATTCTATCTTAGAGTGCTGATGAAGATTACTTAAAAAAAAAACATTCATTTGTCTTCAGTAAACCAGGACTCATGCTATATTTCTCTTCTCAATTTACTTTTCAAATTAAATTAGATTTTAGTATACACACATTCTGAGTTCTGAGTGCAGAATTCAGCACTAATGACTTAATAATATTCTCATTTCCAAAATACTACCCTTGCAAGAAAAAGATCTTAGCAGACAAATACATGACCTATGCAAATGCACTGTCACTGTTAATGGCAGATAATTGCTGGCAGAATTGACCTCTCTTATCCCTGCTACTTAGCACATTAATCAAGCACTATTAGATACTGGGTACACTTCCCTTTACTTTCTCTTTTCTTTCTCCACTGTTGTCTTCTCTAGATAAGATGCATTAACTATGTGATTCAGAATAACATGGAAAAATGTGTTCTAACTCATTTTTTATTTGGGAAAAAATACAATTCAAGTT
>JAQZBX010099141.1:0-11506 GCA_029593785.1 Cabassous unicinctus
GACTTTGCTCCTGGTTCCTCCTCAAAGTCAGCTGTAGACGATCAGGCAAAAGTCTGGCTTCTCTTCTCCTGGGGCCTTCTTTCCAACATCAAAACTGCTTCTCAAAAGACTGCTTCAACTCTGTTCTTTGCCTTGCCTTTTATATTCAATTCCCCACCCACCAAGGGGTGGGGCTCAATGCCCTACTGACTGACATGGCCCAGTCAACGCCCTAATAATCATGCCCAGATTAACAAATCAGATTACAGGCATGATCCAATTTTTGGAATTCATAATTACATCAAAATCGCCAATGGTTACAATAGGTAAATGGGAATTCCCCAGAATTAAAAACTATTGCACCTCAAAGGAGTTTGTCAAGAAATTGAAAAGGCAGCTTACTCAATGGGAGAAAATATTTGGCAACCACATATTGGATAAGCACCTAATATCCAGTATATATAAAGAAATCCTACACCTCAAAAATAAAAAGACAAACAACCCCTTTTAAAAAATGGGCAAGTGTCCTGAAATAACACTTCTTCAAGGAAAAAATACAAATGGCTAAAAAGCACATGAAAAGATGCTTGACATCACTAGCTATTAGGGAAATGCAAAACAAAACTACAATGAGATATCATCTTATACCCAGTAGACTGGCAGCTATTAAAAAACAGAGGACTACAAGTGTTGGAGAAGATATGGAAGAATGAGAAAACTCATCCACTGCTGGCGGGAATGTAGAATGGTGAAGCTATTCTGGAGGACAGTTTGGCAGTTCCTTCAGAAGCTAACTATAAACTGCCATATGATCCAGCAATCACACTCCAGGGTATATACTCAGAAAAATGGAAAGCAGGGACATGAACAGAAATATGCATACCAATGTTCATAGTGTAATTATTCAATGTTGCCAAAAGTTGGAAACAAACCAAATGTCAATCAACAGATGAGTGGATACAGAAATTGTGGTACATACTTACAATGGAATATTACTCAGCTGTAAGAAGGAATGCGGTATTAATACATGGGATAATATGGATCAAACTTGAAGACCTTATGTTGAGTGAAGCAAGTCAGGCACAGAAGGACAAATATTACATGACCTCACTGATATGAATTAAGCAAACTGAGCAGGCTTACAGAGCTACAGTCTGGAAGACAGGTTTACAGAAGGCAGGAAGGGAGAAGAAGGACAGGTGTCAATGCCTGTATATGCAAAATCTAAGATAAGGTGGAAGGGTGTAGTTGTGCAGTGGATGGGCATAACAGTGGTGCAGTGATGTTATTGGGCTAGGCTTTGCTGGTCTGTCAGAGGGTAGGGTAGGGAGGGTGGGTTAGTGTTCCCATGGAACTGGGGCAAGGATTTGGGAGGGGCAGGTGAACTCTGGGGATTTGTGAATATGTGGTTGAAGCTACAATGCAGGGAACGATCTTTTGGCAAATATGGCAGGGAGGGTTACTGGTTTAAGTTGTTGGATGTGGGGGATGTGAAACTGGTTATATCTGTGGCAGCTTTCTAGGAGTGTGTAGGATTCATCTTGTCATAGTTTGTTGTATCAGGGGGTGGAGACTCACATAATGAGGGAGGTGTTGGGCTCCCATTCAGCAGAACCCTTCTATGATCTCAAATAGAGTGATGGGAGTCTCTTGAGAGCACAGGCAGTGACTAATAGGGGAGGACAGGCCAGTATGTTAAGCCCCCAATGTTGTTGCAAGTAATTATGAATCTGGTCCTTCGATGAGTTAATCTTGGCAGATAATGTGGGTCCTGAGGAGAGGGGGAGGAAGGAATAGAACAGGTGGAACGTGGGACATTTTTACAGCTTTGGAATTGTTCTACATGGTCCTGCATGGATGTATACAGACCACGTCATACTTCATCAAAATCGATAAAAGTGTACAGTCCAAAATGTAAACCACAGTGTAAATGAATGATCATGGTTAATAGCAATGTTTCAATATTTGTACATCAAATGTAACAAATGTACCATCCATGTGTAAAATGTTATTAATAAGGGAAAGGGGGAAAGGGGTAAGATGTAGGGTATATGGGAATCACCTATATTATGTACATGACTTTTCTGTAACCTAAAGCTTCTTTGAAGACATAATTTAAAAAAAGACATTGGGCAAGTAAATGGAAGCAAATGTCATTGTACATATAAGACAACAAATCTTACAGTATTGAAAGATATAATGTTAATTTTTCTTTAAAAATTATGTATTTATTTTTTAATTATTTCAAATTTAATTTTTTGTGTATTTTGTTTATTTTTAAAAACATATTTATTATATCATTTTCCTATTAATTTTATTTGGTTATTTTGTTGGCTTCAATTTTGAAGAAGTGTTGGATCACAGAAGGATTACAACTGTGGCAGGGGAACATCATTGATGCATGGTGTCAGAGATGGGGAATGCATGGGAGGAGGTTCACCTGGGGCATACCTATAAGACATATGAATGTGTTCAAGTGCTCATGGGGCATTGTCACAGTGGGTGGAGATCCACACAATAACTGACCCTGGTGAGCTTCACCACATTCTTTAATGGGACAGCAAAAATCCCCTGAGTACAGGGGCAGTGAATAATGAAAGAGGATGGAACTTTGATGGGCCCTTGATTATGAAGACAGTACTTATGAACCTTTGCCTATGAAATTGAAACTTAGCATAGTTTTATTGATTGCCTAAGTGTTACCTCCTGAGAGCCTCCTTGTTGCTCAAATGTGGCCTTTCTCTAAGCCAAAACTCAGCATATAAATGCATTAACTTCCCCCAAGCATGGGACCTGATTCCCAAGTATAAGCCTCCCTAGCACAGAGGGATTATTACCAAGAAACAACTAGTAATGCAACTGGAAAGAGACCTTGACTAAAAGAGGGAAAGGGTAAAGACAAATGATTTTATATTGCTGAGAGACTGCAAAGTGAGTCAGGAGGTCATTTCAGAGGTTACGCTTATGCACATCTCAGCAGGAACTCATTGACTGCCAAAGTAAATATTACCACAAATTGTGGAGTTCTTGAGGGCTCTATAGGCAGGAAAGACAGCTCAGGAGTTTGGTGGGCCCTACTTGGGAATTTATGCTTCCCAGTGTGATAGAGTTGGACTTAGTTGTGTTTTCCCTACCAAGGCTCTGCTGTCCCTCTATTTGAACCTATAGTTAGTACTATAATTGATAGTTGTATGTCCAAGTGTCTTAAATCTTTGGCTTGTCCATGTGCCAGTTGGGCCCTGAATCTCAACAGAGTTGCAACACCTACTCTCCAGTTCACTGGACGCATGCAGGACAACTAACAAGGAGATGACTGACAAAAATCATCTCAATGAACAGAGAGAGTCTGCAACTGGAAGCAAGAAAGTCCCATCCATCTGTCCCATGGGATCTAAGCCCTTCTCAATTAGAGGTGGAGTGAGCATCACCATCACAGAATCCACAGGATTAGGGAACGAATGATGGAATAAAGTAGACTTACAGTTGTTTTACTGTAGACTTGTGATCCTAGCAATGGAAAAACTTTTATCATGGATGTGGAGGCAGTGGCTACTGGAGTTTCTGAGGGGTGGGAGAAGGAAAAATAAGTGTAATTTGGGGGCATTTTCAGAACTTGGGAATTATCCTGACATTGCAATGACAGATATAGGCAATTATATATCTTGTAATAACTGACAAAAATGTGCAGGAGAGAGTGTAAGCTACAATATAAACTATAATCATCACTTAGTAGCAATGCTTCAAGATATGTTTACCAATTTTGGCAAATGTAGCACTCTAATGAAGGCTGTTGTTCACATGGGTAAATGTGGGAAGCTAGGGAGTGGGGCATAGGGAAATTCCCTATATTTTTTTTGTAACAATTATGTAATCTAAGTTTCTTTTAAAAAATAAAAAAGGATATTTACAAAAAACAGCATGATACTATCAGAAGGATAGATATAAATCAACTTTTATATTGACAATCTGAAAAATCTCTGATGACATGCTTGCAGATATATATTTTTATGAGCTGGTACTGAAAATACAGCATAACTGAGTAAATGTATTTGCTTTTAACTGTGTTAAAGTTGTATCTTCAAATATATAATAAGGAAGAATGGGGTTGTTTGGCAGTGGATTTAGGTAATAGTGGTGCAGAGATGTGAGTGGGGTCAAAGATGCTTGACTGTAAGTATGAGCAGGGTGGGGGTTTGGGTTGGACTATCCATGGAACAGAGGAGAGGGCTGGAGGAAGGATTAGGTGAATTCTGAGAAATTGTAGGACTGTGGCTACAACTACAATGTTCTTGTGGGAATGTTCTTTTAGCAAATACAGCAGGGGCATTATTGGTGCAGGGTGTTGGGAAAGGGTGTACCTGAGGCATGCATCTATGGAATATGAAAGTATTTATCTTGTCATAGGGTGTTATCTTATTGGGTAGAGACCCACACAATAAATAAGAAAATATTAAACTCCCATCCTGGGGAGTCCTGCTAGGTTCTCAAATAGAGGGGCAAAAGTCTCTTGTGAACATAGGCAGTAGCTAATAAACTAATACTGATCAATATGTCAAGTCCTCAATATAACATGCAACTATGAACTGTTTCTTCAAAAATTGCAAGATTTTCTCTTGCAAAAATTGAAAGGAAGAATGGATGGAGTATGGGACATTTTTAGGGCATTGGAATTGTTCTGCATGAACTTGCAATGACAGATACAGACCCTTATGCATTTTGTTAGAACTTATAAAAGTGTACAGGACATTACAATGTATGGAGTAGAGATTCTTAAATAGGAGATGGATTACAGTAGCCTGAATGGAGATTTTCACAGAAAGCTGTGCATTTCCCAGCCTGAAGCCATGCTCTTTCCAAGTTAGGGTGTATTAAGGTGGGTCATTAAGTGTTTCCCCCTCTGCAATAGAAAATGAATTGCTCTCAGTTTATTTTGCCAGCTCTCCTGCCTGTTCAGTTTCACCAGCTCTTACCTCAGCCTGTTAAGCTACTATTTCTCCTCTTCCAACTTAAAGTGCAGGTGTTGACAGATTTATTCCCTTTCTTTTATTTACTTCTTCATGGTCACCATCAAAATCTACTGCAACTGCTCGTGCCACTTTCTGTGTTGGCATAGTGCTGATGGTGGCTGCTGCCTCTTCAGCATCTCCTTGTAGAAGATGTGGCAGCTGAATCCCTCTTTCATGCCATGCTCTATGTGCTCTAGGACAGCCTCCAAGAAGAAGAACCCATGGCAGTAGGTCACACAGTGTAATCCTTGCTCCTTGGTGAGAAACCAGTCCATGGACACTGCACGGGGCCTCTCTTCCTCCTTCACCTGGATGGTGGGTTCAGGGATATATGCCTCAGCAACTCATGGAATGTATCCAAAGGGTAGACAAAACTTGGTGTTGGTTACACTGGGGGGTGGGGTGGCAAATTCTATTATGCTCTCTTTGGAGAGCTCAGTCTGACATACTGGAATGTTTTCCCATGGGTGAAAATGTTGTGATTTTGGTTTGACACTCAACAGCTATCCCCTTTACCATGTGCACCTTGATAATACATGCACACCTGACCCATTGATGCTCTGAAGAAGACCTGTAGCTTGATGAATTTGTTGTCTGCTCAGATGAAGCTGAGGAAGAAGATGTCCCTAATATCCTCGGAATCTTACTGAGCTTGGAAGTTGGATTTATTGATTTCGATTATGTAGGCTGCTCAGAACCATCATTTTGATTTGAAATCTCTGCGAAGAGAGAGTTCTGAGCTCCCTGGGTCCTGGGGTCCTAAGCTACAAGCCCAGGGCTCTGGTCTCATGCATCCCTGGAGGCATCTCCATCCCTATCATCTCCCAAATGTGTGTCACATTGCTTATTCCTACTTCTTTGGGGATACTGCTGTGGACAATGTCCTGTGCACAATTATATTAATGAAAATATTGCCTTGTATCAATGTTTTTACTTTGAAAATGCTGTAAATCTTACTGGGATTTTATGTTTATAATTGGAGATTCTTCCACTTTAATTTTCTTTTCATTTGGCATTTATTTTTTGAATGCCAATTGAATTTTCTCTGTTGAAACATGGAAATGGCCTCATATTCCTGAAAATTTGTAATATTATGTGAATCTCTGAATGTTTTCTATATAAGTCATTTTCTAAGTAAATTTCAAGTGGGAATACTCAAACAGGATACATGGTAACCTCTTTTTACCCTAATTTGTAAGGGAAGCTAATATAGAATGAATCATATTTGCAGAAATCATTTCTTTATTTTGTTAAGGCTCTTATAGGTCTTCTTTTTACCTCTCATAACAAAGCAACAAAAAGAAAGTTAAAATTAACTTTCTCAGAACAGAGTCTCCTCTTAGCATGTCCTAATTAGATTATCTCCTTAAGGGTGAAGGTAGAAGAGAGATATCCATGTCTGAAAACTTGGATTCCCCAAACTTCAGATCACCATGACACAAAAACCTCAATGAAGTTTTGTGGAACCAAGGTGATGTTAGCCTAGTGATAACCATAGTTTTCTGAATAACAGGGAAGAATTGGAGAGTACAAGATGAAGAAAGAAAAAATGGAAGCATAAGTTTTGTAGTGGCAGGGCATGGGGAATGTGAAAATTCAGCAAGAGACACAGAATAAAGAGGAGGAACCTCCAAAGAGGGTGTTAGAAACCAGGCAGAGGACCAATACAGAACAAGAAGCACTGATGAACCACTAGAGGGCAGCATAAGGGAGCATCGGGGGGAGTGGGGGAGGGGGAAACCAGTTGGGGAAAGAGTAAACAAATAGGAATTATAGCAGAAGATCAATTTAGGAAAAGCAGGAATTAAAACTGTGCACCTAAATTGAGGCCATATTCTTATAGGCTGTTAGGTTCTTTGAGAAAAGTGGGTGGAAATAGAGAAGTGCCTGAGCTCAGGATGGGTCAGTAAATCTCAAAAGGCTAGATACAACTGAAATGAACATGTGATAGTGTGCTCCATCATACCATCCACTCCCATAACATCTGGTAAATTTATTTTCTTAATTCCTCCAAAGATGCTTTTAGAAATTTTAATAGAAATGAAGTAGGAATCTCCTAACCCTTTGTTCCCAGGGCACACTCGTCTTCCCCAGTTGCCTACTCACTTCTTCCTTTGCTTTCCATTTATATAATGCAATTATATAACAGATTTGATAATTGGGTAATTTGCCTATGTCTATTCTGGAAAACCCTCAGACTCAAAGTAGAATTTTTGTGTTGGCTCAATCACTTACACTTCACTTATCCAGTCATATGTTAATTGTCTAACAAATCATGGGAATTATTTCCCAGTGAAAGACTCAGTGAGCTTCATCCCTTCACTCCAAACACTTTATTTACTTTCATTTGGCCCATTGGGAAATAAGTCCAAGAGTAATCAGGGGAAATCTGACCCAGGAGAAATCAGACCTCTCCCAAAACAGCTCTTATCAATTAAAGGCAATTTTCCTACCATCCTTATCTAAAGGTTTAAAAGCCTCTTCATTCCAGATCAGTTTCATCTTGTTTCAGTGGATGTGACCCAAGAACAGCCTCAGAAGGATTTTTGTCCCTCCTCCTAGTTGTAGGTGATGTCCCAACTTCTCCAAAGTTGGGGACTCTGATTTAGTCCTGAATATCCATCAATCAGCAGCCATATTTGCTCTACCACAGGCAGATTTTAGATTGCCAACCTCATGAAGGAGCAGATAGGATCTGAATGGGTGCCAAGGCTTCCATTATCTCTTGTGTGACATCATCATTGACATAACTCAGTTCTATGTGCCCAGCTTGACACTAAACATGGCAACATTTGTTGAAGTAGGGGATTAGGTTGGGAGACAGAGATTTATAATAAACATGGATTGAAACTTCTCTCTGCCCTTAAAGAAGTGGCCATCCATTGAGGTACAGTGAATGGGGAGCAAACAGGGACTGATAACTAAACATGATGGATTGTTGCTTTCCCTAAACTTCTCATTTGACTCAGGTTTAAACCTGTTTCTCCATCCCTGGTCACAAAATGTCCTTTCAGAACCACTTTTGGTTCCCTTTGGCTCTGAATATTCATACAGTTTATTCCTTCTGACTAGAAGTCTTTCTCTCCTCTCCCCTCACTTGGCTAAAGCTACCTTAGGGACACATGGTGTTTAAGAGAATTGAGGTCCTGCATTTTTGACCCAGCTACACCCTTTTCTGGTCATGTGATTAAAGATATTTAATCTGACCTTTGTATGCCTTACTTCCGTCATCTGTAAAATAGGGAGTACTCTATCAATTGAATAGTGTTGTAAGTGGAATGAAATAGGCTAATACATGTGAATACTGAAGTCAGTGGTTGGTATAAAATTAGACCATGTGAATGTCTGTTGTTATTGTTATATTTAGGCCACAGTTTACTAAGCATGTATTAAAGGAGTTTTCCTACTTAATGTTTTCAGAACATCCAGTTATCACCCATTGTGGCACTAATCATAGTTGATGGGAGATTTTCAGTCATAAATCTGTCTCCTTCAAATAAACTAGCAACTTGGAGGTAAAGACCAGATCTAACTCATCATTGCAGTTCCAGAAAATATTACAGTGTCTGACACATAGTGGGTACTTGATATATATTTGCTCAATCAACAAATATATAGTGACTCCTCAATAAGACACATCCATCATAGATAACCAGTAGAATGGGATTGTGTGATCTGGTTCCGATAAATGCCATCACTCAAAAGTGGAACCTGGACCACAGTCATTTCACCTTACTCATGCTGAGACCCAAGAAATGTAATTGTGAACATCCTTAGCACCTTGATGTACCTCCTTTTGAGCCCTCTAGAACAGGGTCATGATTGTCCTCACAATAAATTACTGAGCTGAAATCACCTGTCTGGGAGGTTTAAGAGTGCACTCAGGTAAAAAGCCATTGTTCTCTGCTTGAGTCAAACCTCCATATTTATTCTGGAGGCCACCTGCTGACATGAGAGTGGATTGCAGATGCAGAAGTAAGTCCAGTTGGGTGCAGCTGAGCCTGGACCAGATCAGAAGAACTTCAAATTGCCAATCTGAAAAGTCATGAGTGCAGTGAATGTTATTTTAAACTTCTACATTTGTGATTCATTTGTTATGCAGCCAAGAGAAAACTATAACATTTTTTTACTTGGCCCTGTTACACTCCAAACTTTGAGAAATTTTCTCCTAGTCATTTTATTTTCAAGAGCATCTGGCATAGCATCTGACATGTAGACCTTATACAGAAAATCTTTGTTCACTGAATTAAAGATCAGTATTTATACATGTGAACCTGTGCATAAAATTATATGTGCAATAAGAATTTTTTCATGATATTTCCTTAAGTAAGATGAAACTCCATGTTAGAGGTGCCTGCTCACCAAATGGTAGAAAACTTAATATTATTTCTTCTTTGAGTACTGTCCACTGCCTATGGTTCTGCTAATTTATCCAGGATATAATGAAGTACAAAGGCATTGGAGAAGAGGCTTAACACACCCCTTTTCCTGCAGCAATGGCTCTGTTGCTTCCATACTCTGTTTGAGCACAGGCAGCTTGTCAAGATTGGGAGCACCATTAGGAGATTTGGCTCCCTAGGTCAATCATTTCCCTCTGAATTGTTGCCATCTACTCCAGGACACTATCAATAAGCAGCACCTTGTCCTTTCACTCTCCTTTTCCACTCCAATATACCTTCACCTCAGTCTCCAGTTCACTCAGTGTGACCACTTCAAAGAGCTGATTATGAAACAAACCTGAAGATCCATAAACTTTTGGAAGCTTCTGCTTTGTAGAGCTTAATTACCTACTTGAATTAGATAGGGAAAAAATAAAAATAGAGGAAAATTTAACCTTAAGTTTAAGTTTTCATAAATAATCTTGCCATACATTTTCAAAAGGCCATGCAGAAAAAACTTCAATTGGTTCTTCTAAAAGTTGCAGGATGAAAAAAGAGAGGTTTCAAATTTGTCATAATCTACAGGGAATGATTCAAAGAGCAAATGGGGAAAGTAATATCTTCCCATCCATTGCTAGTGATGTCTTCAATTTCACACTTTCCCTTGGATGTCACTGAAAATATTTGTTGGTACAGGGCAAGATGGTGTCAGCTTAGGTGGGCACTCCCCAGCTCTCTCATAAAAAATGGCTGAGAAGAGGCAAAATCCTACCCAAGTGAGCTGTTTTGGGAACCCACAGAGGAAGACATTTCAGTTTATTAATCTGGAGGCAACTGGACAAAAAGATGAAGAGCCCAAAGCAAAAAAGGGAATTTCTCACCCTGTGGCTGGAAATGGCAGGTAGCTAAACCCCACCCCAAGGCAAAAAGCCTCTGCAAACCCCCTGACTCATATCAGCCACAGAGTGGGAGGGAGCATTCTCTGGGAGGAAGAGGGTTATGGTAAAGAGTGGTGAGGTTCCCTTTCAGTGGGTTTGACTACCTGGGTCTCTTTTGAACATTGGGGAGCATGCCAGCTGGCACTGAGGTGGCCCTGGGATATGAGAGAGGGTAATCTGCTCAGGCAGCCTGTCAGACACAGGCACATTGGGAAAGAGGAACTTGAATGGAAAGAGGGCAGCGACAAGCAACTGAACATTCCTGCACTGAAAACTCAAAATTCCAACTCCCCTAATGGAAGCAGACTGTAGGAAACCTCAGTAAGCTTTCAAGGGCCTATTTAGGGTCCCCTGGGGGGAGGAGGGGTCTGGAAGAGGTTCAAGACTGGTTTCTTTGCAGTGAGTTCAGTCACCAGGGTCCTCTTAGAATCTCAGAAGTGACCTGAACCTGATCAGGAGAGGGAAGTGGAGATCTGTTCACACAGGCTGTCATGCCCAACAGCCCTGGGAGAGAAAGTAATTAGAATAGAAAGGGGATGGGGACAGATAGGTGCCTAATTAGCAGGACTCTGTCCAACTGCAAAGATTTTAACCTGCCTGAGGGAAAGCGGGCAGACAGCTTCCTGAAAAGCTAACTGACCCAAGGAGAAAATTTAGCTCAGTGGAGGAGTTCTTGTCTTGAATATACAAAACCCCCAGTTCAATTCCTGGCTCTTCTTAGAGAAGTAAACCACTGGATTATCAGACATCCAGCTGATACTTTAGGATAGGGAACATATAGACATTCCTTTTGTGTTAGCTTTGCTTGGAACTCTCATTTTTCTAAAAAAGGGCTCCTTTTTAAAATTGAACTTAGTTTACTGGTTAAAACTCAGTTCAAAACCTGCAGAGGGCAGGTTGCAGGATGATTCACTGATGAACACTGGCAGCCTAAGAAGCTTCTTAGGGGCCTAATAAGGAAGAATATTTTCCCATGGTTTTTGTTTGTTTATTTTTTGTTTTTATTTTCTTTTTTTATCCTCTTTCTTCCCACTTTTAAAAAATTAGTTGTTGCTGTCTTTTTTTCTTCTTTATTGTGTTTCCCTTCCTTTGTTTCCTTTTCTAAAACCAATTTCCTCTACCTATGCTATTTCTTTTCCTTCCTTCATTTTTCTATCTTCTGCTATCTGTTGTTCTTACATTCCACCTCTTTTTGTTTGGTCTT
>JAQZBX010099142.1:0-11504 GCA_029593785.1 Cabassous unicinctus
AGGCTGCCATGTGCATTGCCACGTGACAGAAAAGCCAAGGACCCAGGATCGCCGGCAGCCAGCCCTGGAATGCCTTAGACTTCTGGGAGAAAGCATCACCTTACTGACACCTTGATTTTGGGCTTCTTGGCCTCAAAACCGTGAGCCACTCTGTTCCCGTTGTTTAAGCCAACCCATTGCATGGTATTTGATTTAGTAGCGAGGAAAGTAAAATAGTTTCTACCTAACAATACCTCAAATATGGAAATGGGTTTGGAATTGGGTAACAGGTGGAGGGTGGACGTTTTGTGAGGGCTCAAAAGTAAACGAGAGCTGTAGGGAAAGTTTGCATTGTCTTAGAGAATGCATAATCTGGTATGAGCAGAATGTCGGCAGAAATATGGGCTTTAGAAGTACTTCTACTGATGCCTTAGAAGGAAATGGTAAATGTGTTATTGGAGACTGGAGGAAAGGCAATTCTTGCTTTAAAATAGCAGAAAACTTGGCAGAATTGAGTTCTGAAGTTGGATGGAGGGCAGAAATTGAAAGTGGTGAATTTTAGATAGCTAGCTGAGATTTCCAAGCTAAGTGTGGCAAGGGTGGCCTGCTTTCTCCTTGCAGCTTACAGTGAAGTGCAAGGATGAGCTGAGAAATGAACTCGTAAGCACAAAGAAACCAGAAACGGACTGTGTGGGAAATTCCGAGCCCGCCCAGAGAGAGTGCTCCGAGACCAGGGCCAGAAGCAGCTCCGTGCTCCCCTGAGCTTCGAGAGTGAGTCCCCAGAGAACAGGGCTCCATGTGGAGGTACCTGAACAGGGATCTCGTCAGTGTTTTCAGTGGAAGTCAGGAACGGGAGTGCGGTTATGAAGGAAGGACCTGTGGGAAGTCTGTTGTTGGATGGTTTGGACCCCTGTCAACCGCGTGCAAGGTGGAGCCACCGCCAACCTGGACTGAGAAGGACAGAGAAGGGAAGACCTGAAGGAAGAACGGCTTCAAGGGCATGAGCCATGAGAGCCGAGGTCAGGACGGAAGACAGCTCCTCAGGCCAAGGGGGCAGGCCCACCGCGTGTGGGGAAAGGGCAGGCTCACCCCAGCACTTGGAGGGGGTGAGCCTTGCGCCCCATTTTCAGGGAGCGGGCCACACCCCAATGCTCGGAGAGGGCAGGGTCTGTGCCTGGGGCTTGGCAGAGAGACTGGTCAGCGTCCCCATGCTCGGGCCTTCACCCCAGTGTCCAGGGGAGCATGGGCACTGAGCAGGTGCTTGGAAGGCGTGGGGCTGCTGCCGCATCACGCCTGGAGGGTAAAACGGAGCGAGGACGCGCAGGCCTTGAAATCCAATGGAATTTGCCCTGCTAGTTTTTGCAATTGTCTGGGATCCGAGACCCTGTTTTCTCTCAAACGTGTCCCGTCTAGAATGGGAATGCTTATCCTGCCTGTCCCTCCATTGTATATAGGAGGCAGATAACTGGTTTTGTAGGTTTCACAGGTCCATCGACAGAGGGGTTTTGCTCTAGGACGGACCACATGCATAAATGATCCCCCCACCCCCCCAGATGGCTCCCTCGTCTGTTTGCTTGATGCTGTTGCTCATTGTTTGCGCTCATTGTCTGGTCATTGATTTTTGCTCCTTGTCTGCTTGTTTTTTCTTTAGGAGGCACTGGGAACTGAACCGGGACCTCCCATGTGGGAGGTGGGCACTCAACTTCTTGAGTCACATCTGCTCCCACATCTGCTCCCTGCTGGTTTTTTTGTTCTCATTGTCTGCTCATTGTTTACGCTCATTTTCTGCTCATTGTTTTCGCTCAATGTCTGCTTGTTGTCTGCTCATTGTTTATCTTCCTTAGGAGGCACCGGGAACTGAACGTGGGACCCCCCATGTGGGAGGTGGGTACTCAACTGCTTGAGCCACATCTACTCACTGCATTAGTGATTTTTTTTTTTTAATTAATTAATTTATTTATTTATCCCCCCCTTGCTGCCCATGCCCGCTGTGTCCATTCGCTGTGTGTCTTCTCCGTGCCCGCTTATCTCCCCCCTGCTGTGAGGTCCTGCTGCATCAGCCCACTGGGCCGCGCGGGCCGGCCTGTCCTCACAAGGAGGCCCCGGGAAGTGAACTCGGGGCCTCACACATGGTAAACGGGGGCTCTATCCACTGAGCCACACCCGCTTCCCTGATTTTTTTTTTAAAGATTTATTTTTATTTATTTATCCCCCCGCCTCCATTGTTTTCTGCTTGCTGTCTACTCTCTGTGTGTTCTTCTGTGTCTGCTTGTCTTCTCTTTAGGTGGCATCGTGAACAGATCCTGGGATCTTCCAGTGTGGGAGAGAGGCACTCAATCTCTTGCGCCACCTCAGCTCCCTGGTCTGCTGTGTCCCTTGTTGTGTCTCTTCTGTGTCTCTTTTTGTTGCATCATCTTGCTGCACCAGCTCTCCACTCCGGCCAGCTCTCCGCTTAGGCCAGCTTTCTTGTGCAGGCCAGCACTCTGCATGGGCCAGCTTGCCGCATGGGCCAGCTTGCTTTCACCAGGAGGCCCCGGGAATCGAACCTTGGACCTCCTATATGGTAGATGGGAGCCCAATCGCTTGAGCCACATCCGTTTCCCTGCATAAGTGATTGTGATGAGACTTTGTACTTAGCATTGTTACTGAAATGACTTAGGGCTTTTGGGATGTTGTGATGGAATGAATGCATTTTGCATGTGGAATGAACATGTCTTTTGGGGGCAGAGTGTGGTGGCTTGGAGCTATGTAACCCAGGAAGATGTTCTTAAAATTAATCCATTCCTGTGGGTGTGAGCCCTTATAAGTAGGACCTCTGAATGAGGCTAGTTCAGGTAAGATGTGGCCCAGTTGAATCAGGCTGGGTCTTAATCTTATTACTGAAGGTCTTATTGACAAGGCCACGGATGATAAAGACACAGGGAGCAGCCAGAAGTCAGAAGTCAATGGAACCCAGAAAAGAAAGGAGAAACCAGGCCACGTGCACTGCCACGTGACAGAGCAGTCAAGGACCGAGGACCGCTGGCAGCCAGTCCCAGAGTGCCTTAGACTTCTGGCAGAAAGCATCACCTTGCTGATGCCTTGATTCTGGACTTCTCCTAGCCTCAGAATCGTGAGCCAATAAGTTCCCATTGTTTAAGGTGATCCATTGTGTCTGGCCTAGCAGCCAGGAAACTGAAACAGCAGCAATCCCACGTCTAGCATGGACCCTAAAGACTTGAAAGCAGGGACTTGAACAGATATTTATACACCCATGTTCACAGCAGCATTATTCACAATCGCCAAAAGATGGAAGCAGCCCAAGTGTCCATCAGCAGATGAGTGGATAAAGAATGGACTATTATTCCACTGTCAAAAGAAATAAAGTTCTGGGACATGTGACAACATGGGTGAATCTTGAAGACATCACGCTGAGTGAAATAAGCTGACACAAAAAGACAAATATTGTATGATCTTATTGATATGAAATGATTAGAATAAGAAGATTCATAGAGTCAGAAACTAGAATATAGGTTACCAGGGCCCAGGGTGGGGGTAGGGAATTGAGAATTAATGCTTAGTTGGTAGAGGGCTTCTGTGTGGGGTGATGGAAAAGTTTTCGTAATGGATGGGTGGCAGCACAATATTGACTAATTAACAGCCCTGATTTATATATGTGAATGTGGCTAAAGGGGAAAGTTTTAGGTTGAATATATGTTACTAGAATAAAAATATTTTAAAAACCATACGACTGTACAACACAAAGAGTGAGCCCTAATGTAACTGAGGGACTATAGTTAATAGTATAATTACATGATATTGTTTCATCAATTGTAACAAAGGTACCACGCGAATGCAGTGTTAACAATAGGGAAAACTGTGTGTCGGGGGAGGGGTATTCTGCATGACTCTACAACTTATCTAATAGAAAATAAACAAAACAGCAGCCGGATCCAACACTTTGAGCTCCTTGGCCAGCGCTGTGTTAAACTGCTTCTTTGAAAATGGCCCCTCTCATCAAAACTACTGCATCAGATGCTCCGCCCCCAATACCCTGCAGTGGACAATCACTCAGGCAAAAGTTCTCAGCACAAATCTGCCATAGTTTAATGTCCTGCTTCTAGGCTGTGGCCCTCGGTGAGGCAGTGACAGCGAGACGCTGAGAGTGGCAGGCTGAAGGCCAGCCGCCCAGGGTGTGAGCAATGGGCTGCCCCTCGGCGCTGTGTGACCTTGGGCAGGTCGCATGACTTCTCTGTGCCTCTGGCTACGGCTCTTCCTTGAAGGGCTGTGGAGAGATGGTAAGGCAGAAGAAGGGGCTCTCGCATTATTTTGGCTTGAGAGCCGCGGGGCAGCCCCCTCCCTGCCTGCCCAATACACGGGCCTCCTTGCACCTTCCTTCTGGACATCCTGTGGGTGCCTCCCAGGTGCTGGGGACCCCTAATACAGACCCCGAGCAGCAGAAGCCTGGAGAACGGATTCTCCTGCCGGCACCTGAAGTACACGTCAAGGTGAGTGGCAGGACAGATGAAGGACAGGCACCCTCCTGAACCGCGGGAACGTGCTGTCCCCAGGCACGGCGCTGGCCAGGACGGTTGGCTTCAGCCTGGCCCCTCAGAATGCGCCCGAAATCATGCTCATCTGCACCTAGATGTGGGCTCTGCTGCCTGGGAGCGTAAGGAGGCTGGGGAAGGCTGCCGGGGAAATCGAGTCCCGGTTTCTATTTTCATCCTGACCTCCCCCCGAGGGCTAATCCTGCCAGTTGGACGTCGTCCCCGGGATGTCCCAGGATGTCGCTCCCGGCTCCACCACGTCGTCAGCGTGTGGTTTTATGGCTAAGAGCACAGGCCGCAGCAGCACTGCGCGGCCACGCCAGCCCCTCTGCTCCACGGGCTTGAGTTTGGCTCTGCTCCTTGCTGGCTGGGTGGTCTGGAGCTGAACTTCAGCTTCTCACTGCAAAGTGAGGCTGCACTAGTAAGTCGCTCAGAGGGCGGTGGTGAGGATTCAGGAGCACCTGGGGAAGAGTCTGGTTTACAGAAAGCACTACGCAAATAGCCTCAACCAGCTGTCCTGGACTTGCCCTCTGCTGGGAACCACATCATATCCTGCAGGCTCGAATTCCTGTTGTGACATTTCCCAGAGTGCATTTGGTGGAACAGGTGGGGCTCACCCTGGGTCTGGAAACACCCCATATCGTGGCCCCTTTGGGGTACTCCCAATGCACTGACACGGCAGCACAGGCGCCAGCAAACGGCAGCCCATGGGACAAATCTGGTCTGCTGCTTGTGTTTGCAGAAAAGAAGGGATTTTTCAAATGGTTAAAAAAATCAAAAGGATAATTTTTCATGACAGTGAAAATTATGACATTCAGATTCCAGTGTCTATAAACACAGTTTTCCGCACAAGCCGTGCTCACTCTTCTGCGCCCCGTGTAGGGTTGCTTTGCTCTGGAATGGCAGCTGAGTAGCTGTGATAATGAGTACGTGGTCTGCAGCGCCTAACGGATTTCCTCTCTGGCCCTTTAGAGAAAAAGTGTGCTGACCCCGGCATTGGAGAACCGCTTCCGCTATTGCACAATCCGTGATTCCTAAATATATCTGCCCACATCTTTCTTTTTTCTTTCAAGTACTGCCTGTTACGATTCGGCGCAGTTAATGAGTGACCAAAGCTGCCCCTGAGTTCTCCTTGATTTTTGTTCCTACCTGTTCCTACCCTGGAGGCTCTGCCTTCTAAGTCCCTGCCCCTTCAGCTCTTCCCTTCCTGGTCCTTCATCAGCCCCACGGCCCTCTGTACCCGGCTCCCTCCTCGGCTTCCTGCTGCCGACCTCCCCATCTATGCCCCTGCCAGATAACCATCCCAAGTGGCGTTAGTCACCAACTTGCTCCAGCTCTCCATTGCCCTCAGCATCAAGTCCAGGCCCTCTGCCTCGCACGGAAGGCCCACCATGGCCTGGATCCACCCAAATCTCTCCAATACGAAGCCCAGTTACGGCCCAGCTGCTCCACAGATGGCTCCTGAACACACAGGAGTCCCCGCTCCTGAATTCCCAGCGCAAGCCTCCAAGGCCCGGCTCCACTGCTCCTTCCTCAGGAAGCCTTCCTCAACCTTCCGTGCCCTACTCCAGAGGCATACTCACCGTGAGCTAAGGGGGCTTAAGTTTCAGGGCCCCTCACCTGCATGGGCCCTTCCAAGGCCGTGGGAGATGCCCTAACAACACAATCATGTGATCACATATTTCGGTAACATTTGCAAAAATAAGATATATTAACCACAATTGATTAAGACTACCAGTTCTCTGCCTCTGGGTACAATTCCCCTCCAGGCTAGAGGCGTTGTGGGGATCAGGCCAAGGGGAAGTTGAGCGGGAGCTGCGTTCAGTTTGGGTTCAGCAGATGTTCATTTAGTCCACAGTGACTTCTGGGTAAAGAGGACATCTGCAGCAAGCTTTCACAGGCTATTTAGTGGCAGAGAGGGTTCGAGCCAAGGTTTGTCTGACTGTTGGCTAATGATCATAAGAATACACTCTACTGGCTTTCATATGCGTGGAGATTCATCACCAGGCCTTTGATTCCTTAACTAAAGGCACGTTAATCTATTTGCAAAGACTTGCCAGCATCTCACCCCATTTCCCACACTCTACCTGCTCCATGTACTTTTGCCCCAGCACCCACCAAGCCTGCTTGGACACCACATGTCCCCAAACTGGAACCCTCATCTTTGTCTTGCTCACGCTCTACGCTTGACCTCAAATGGTTTAGCCCAACCATCCCTGCAGCTCTTACTGATTTTCTGCTGGTTTGACAGAAATACTGACATCCAGGAAGAGAAGATAAAATTCACAGCCTACCACCCTAGTGTGGCCATCAAAGACAACTGGATAATGAGTGTCTTAAGATGAGTCACTGCCTAAAAAAACTGGAAATGTCCCGAAATCTTACAGCTCATATATAAAAGAACTTTGATACAGGTTTCCTCACATAGGATAATTTGCATGTTCACTATAATAAGGAGTAATGAGTTAACATTTCTAAGCTAAAGGTAATAAAAATCAAGGTTTGATCAACCAAGCAATAGGAAAAAGAGACAATATTTCTATTTTCTGTAGAAGTGATTTTACAAAATAGTTGAACTATGAAGAGGAGATCAAAGAGTGTGGTAAAAAATGTAGGAATAAAAATGTCACAGAAGTGGGTCAAGCAATTAATTAACAAAAATTATGTTAATTTTTATAGATTTTGGGTTGTCTGGGCTATTTTTATCATTTCATTATTTGCAGTCTGCTCTGATTTGTTTCTCATTCTAAATAAAGACTCACTTTTGTACTTGGCTTTGTTTTCATTACTTTGTGCTGCGTTATTGAGCTGGGCTCCTTCTATACTTCCTTTTTAATGATGTAGTCCCGCCAACACCCTCCACACCCACCAAATGGAATCAGTTCATCACTGTGCAAAGAGAAAGGTCTCTCCACGAAGACTTCCTTCTGGGAGGCCTGGGAACTTTCATGACTTCTGTTAAGGAGAACAGAGTTTAAAAGCTAATTTGTTCCACCAATTCATTGATCAGAGCTTTTCAAAATGCATCCGTTTCATGGAGCTAGTTTGTATAAGATATAAAAATGGATGGCAAATGTCACATTTAAGTGAAAATAAGTCCAGTGAATGAAAGCTCAAGCGGTAGTTAGCAGGGGTGGTATTTTCTTATAACTGGGCAGCAGTATGATTCTAAATCAGCCTCGCCAGTAGGCACCTGGAGAGCCTGGGTCTAGAGAAGTCCCTGGAACACTGGCTTTGTCTGTCTTTTTTTCCTGCTACTTGCCAGGTCTCAAGGGGAATCTGCTGGGGCGGCAAGCTCTATAGCAAATAACAGCTGCTGTTCACGAAATCCTAATAAACCCTTGGTGTGCGCTCACTGCACCTTGACCGTGGCCTTGTAAGGGAAGTCATGTGACCCTGTGTTATAAACAAAGACATCAGGGCACCCGCCAAGCCAGCAGCAGCTAAGACACGGAGCTGGAAGTGAACACCCGTCCATGGGCAGCAAAGCCCCTGGGTGTGACCTCTCACCTAGACCCCGAGTCAGGGTTGAGGGGTTCAGGGCTGCAGGTCCCGCAGGAAGGTGATTCAGGTTTCCCAGGAAGGGGGTCTGGGGCTGGCTCGGGGGAACACGATGGGGTTTAGATGGAGAGGAGAGAGCAGGAAAGGCTTTCCAGTTTTTTGCACTTCCGCTTTCCTAGCAGGAAGGGGTACATTAGGAAGAAGGGTCTGCCTTTTCTCTCCTTCCTTCCCCTCCCTCCCCTCTTGCCTCCTTTCTCTCCTTTTTTCATGTATTTTGCTCCAATCATCCCAAGCAAAATTGGACTTTTCCCACTTCCATGCCTTTGTTCACCAGCTAGATCCTTACGCCAAGAGAGCCCACTCCCTTTAGAGAGTCTTTCAAGGCCAAGTTTAAACATCGACTTCTATGAGCTGAACTGAGGACCCCCACCCCTTCTGAGGTTCCTGTGACACAGCGTGGCTTCAAGCTGTGCTGTGTTTACACCCAAACCCAGCAGGTCTACCACAGTCTCCCCCTAGAGCTAACCAACAGCATAAAGAACTCAAGGAAGAATGCTGTTTCCCATCAACTCCAGGAGGACGCAGCCTCTGAAGACATCTGACAGTATGTCGTGGCTGCCCATTTTTTGGACCTGCCTACCACCATCTTCTCTATCCTTTTAATAAGACCATGTATCTTCCAAATTCTAATTAAGTGTATTTCTTACAGAATCAATGCCTTATTAGTTATGTGGGGATTTCGTCCAGTTCCAACCAGGGTACCGGCCCCACCTTCCTTCAACCTCAGTAGAATAGCCAGAGAGGTTTACGCCCTGTCAGGCAGGGACTATGGCCCTAACCAGCAGGAAGTAACCACAGAAGAATGACCGTTGCCCCTCAGCACCCCCTTAAGAATAAGGGTGTGAACTCTCTGAGGGGGCAGTTGAGGCATGTTAGTACTGGGAAACGAGAGATGAGCCACAACGTGGCCGACAGACAGCATGGCTGACAGCATGGCCGTGAGACCCTGCCAAGACCTTGACCTTGAGGTTCCCGTTGGGACTCTTTCCAGGGCCAAGGGGAGGCTCTGGATATTCCAAACAGGCCTCACTATTGGCCCCAGCATTGGTGGCATAACCAATAACAGCTGGGGCTATCAGCCTCCTCTCCACCCCCACCCCTGCTTGCGGGCAAGACCTTCCATTCACCTCTGTTGCTATGCACCTCGGCTCCTCTGGTCTGGTGAAGGGTGGGGGGCTCAGTCTCTGTGTACAGTGAGGACAGCAATCCCTGCCCTGCAGGCCACTCTCTCCCACGGAGTGGGAGGACTGCCCAGACCGTTGTGGCTGGAGACGGCAGGTAACCACCAAGGCCAGCCGTGGGCCCTCTGCACCCGCCCGCCGGCAAGCAGAGCTGTTGGCTGGACCCCGTCCCCTTCCGCCGACGGCACGACAGCAAAGCCAGGGAGTCCTGGTGATCAGGACGTTCAGAAATCCATCGTGCTGAGCCCACGGCCTGGCAGCCTGCCCGGCGCAGACTGGGGAAGGAGGAGTGGAGATCCACAAGTCAAGTGCTTCCCATCATGCGCGTAAAGAAACAGATGTGCAAAACGATAATAAGTCCAACGTCACTGTCGGAGGCATTTTCACATGCATATCCCTCTTCTTCATTATTCCATAATCCCCTGTGAGCCGGGCAGGACAGGGATTAGTATTCCTGTCCTATGGATGGGGAAACTGAGACACAGTGAGGGGACCCGAGGTGGGCAGGTAACTGTGAATCTGTTATATGTAGCACAGGTTGAGAAGACTTGGGGGCACCCTGAAGACAGAAAGGCCGCCCTTGGGCCATTTTCCAAGGAGGAGGTGCAGCTTATGCAGAGGTGCTGAGTCCACGCAGAAGGGGCCCAGCAAAGAGTGGTGCAGGGGGGCTGGCCAGCGAGGACTGGTGCCGCCCACCAGGGTGGTTTTGAGCATTCTGGCCGTGGTAACTGGTGAGCCAGGCCCAGACCTGGCTGCTGGGAACTCTCGTGCCCAGCACTTGCGTTCCTAGTAAGTTTTCTGGTGCTGCTGACGCTGCTGTCCCGGGAGCCCTGCTGGGGCAGGTGAGCATGGAAAGCGGGAAGGCCGCTGCTCAGAGCCCGGCCACGAGGCCCCGCCCGGAAGCCCTCCGAGGGGAGGCAGCTGCGTGAGAACAAAGCCGGAACCGGCCCAGCCCAAAAGTCCCCCAAGACCGTGGTCCCCAGGCCCCACTTGAAACTGCCGGGCTCAGAAGACCCAGATAACGCCAGACAGAAAGGCCTCCCCGTTGGTGCCCTGGAAGCCGACAGGCAGCCAGCCAGGACGGCAGGGAGCTGAGATGCCTCCTTACTGTGGGGAGGGGGAGGAGGAAAGGCCTGGAAAGACCTACCCGGGCCCACGCTGCGCGTCTCTCCCTGCAGCCCGCGCACACGCGTGTCTCGCATGTGTACTCTCACTCTTCCCGTTTCACAACACACTCTCTTCACTGGCCTCAGTTTCCTGGTGCGTCTCTGAATTCTTTCTTGCGACATAGCCAAGAGCCTCGAAACCCTGAGCCCTGCGCTCTCTCCTGCAGAGAAGGCAGGTTCAGCCCGGACGCTGCTAGCACCGGACGCTGCACGTCCAGATGCGCCGTCTCATCTACACTCCAGTGGCTCCAGGAGCGAGAGAGTAGGGTCTGCAGCTAGGCCTTGGGCTTTGGATCCCAGCCTGAGTCACATTTTCACCAGCAAAGTGAGTCGGGAAAATCACTTAACCTCTCTGTGCCTCGGTTTCCCCTTTGGCAGATGGAGGTGATGATTAGAGGACCAGCCTCAGAGAGCGGCTGTGAGGACTGGGTGAGTTACCTCCCATAAGGCACGGCACGCTGAGCACAACAGAGAGAGCCATTAGGGTTCTGACCTGTCGACACTGGAGCACCGGAGCCGAGCAGTCTGGGTGGACAGGCGGGTGTGCTCAGGTGTGGGCGCCTGACCACCTCAGTGCGCAGGCCCCCTGGGTCCGGACCCCAGGCAGCCTCCCAGGCAGGCTGACGGGGCCACTCCGCCCGTCTGCTCTGTCTGCCTCTCACTGTGCAGCGAAACTCCCAGGACATCCACTTCATTGCATAGACCTGGAGACCGACAGGGCTCAGTGGCGGGGTTCTCGCTCAGGGGTCTCCCATGCCGAGTCAGATGCCCCATTCGTCCTCCATCCTTCTCCCCAGCAAACCAAGGACACCGGCCCACCCAGGTCTAAGGTCTCCTTTGGCTCCAACAGATGCCGTCCTTGTGGGAAATGATTGGCTTACTATGTTTTTTTATGCCTATGAAACTTCCTTGCTGGCTTCTACAACCAGGTTAGCAGCGCAGAGGGCAAGAGGCCGGGGCCCAGTCTCCCTCCCCACGGCCATGCTGGGTTTCAGGAGGGCTCTCGTGTGAGAGAAAGAATCCTACTGATGCGGCCATCGGCACACGGTCGGGTTAGTGGTGCTTGAGAGGCCGTTGGGAATGGTATG
>JAQZBX010099143.1:0-11507 GCA_029593785.1 Cabassous unicinctus
ACACCTAACCCTAAGACTTAACCCTAAAAAACCCTAAGCCTAACACTAACCCCAATCCTAACCCTATCCATAACCCTAAGCCAAACCCTAAACCTAACCAAAATCTAACACTAACCCTAACACTAATCCTAAAAACTAACGCAAACCTAACTCTATCCCTAACACTAACACTAACTCTAAATGCTAACCCTACCCCTAACCTAATCCTAACCCTAACTCTAACACTAACTGTAAGCCTGACCCTAACCTTAACCCTAACACTAACCCTAAATCCAAGCCTTAACCTAACCCTAACTATAACCCTAACCCTACCCATCACACTAACCAAAACCTAACCCTAGCCTAACACTCACCCTAAACCTAACCCTAACCCTAAACCCTAAACCTGACTCTTACCCAAACCCCAATACTAACCCTAAATTAACCCTAAACTCTACCGTAACCTAACCCTAACCCTCACCCTAACACTAATCTTAACACTAAATCTAACTCTAACCCAAACTCAAAACCCTAAACCTAACCTAAGCCTCACTCTAACCCTAACCCTAACCATAAACACTAACCCTAACACTAAACCTAACACTAACCCTAAACCTAACCTAACCCTAAACCTATACCTAACCCTTACCATAACCCTATCGTAACCGCAACCCTTAACATAACCCTAACCCTAACAATAACCCTAACCCTAAACCCTAAGCTTAACCCTAAGCCTAACCCTAACCATAACCCTATCCCTAACCTTAACTGTAAGCCTTAAACTAACCCTAACCCTAACACAAACCGTAAACCATAACACTCATTTAAACCTAACCCTAACACTAATCCAAAGCCTAAACCTAACCTTAACACTAACCCTAACCCTAAACCTAAACCAAACCCAACCTTAACCTAACCCTAACCCTAAACCTAAACCTAACCCTTAACCCTAATCCAAACCTAACTCTAGCCCTATCTCTAACCCTAAATTAAACCAAACCCTAAACATTAACTAACCCTAACCCTAACCCTAACCTTTACCCAAACCTTAACCTTAATGCTAATCCCAGCCTTAACCTTAACACTAACCATAATCCAAAGCCCTAAACCTATCCTAACCCTAACCCTAACCGTGTGTTCACATTTGAGTGAAAGCAAGTGCATAGCAGCCAAGCAAACCCTAACCAAAAATCTAACCCTAACCCAAAACCCAAACCATAACTCTAAATCTAACCCTATCCCTAACGCTAACACAATCTAAACCTAACCCTAACACTAACCTAACCCTAATCCTAACCCTTACCCTAACCCTAAACCTAATGTTTAACCCTATCACTACCATAAACCTTAACATAACCCTAACACTAACCCCAACCTTACCCTAACCCTAACCCTATGCCTATACCTAACCCTTAACCTAAACCCTAATCCTAACTCTAACACTAAACCTGAAACTGAACCTAACCATTTCTCTAAAATTAAACCTTAACCGTAAACCTAAGCCTAAGAATAACCTTAATCCCGAACCCTAAACCTAAACCCTAATGTAACCCTAAAACTAACCCTAACCCAAACCCTAACCCTAAACAAATCCTAACTATAACACTAAACCTAAACTAAATGTAACACTATCCTAACCCTAACCCTAACCCTAAACCTAACTCTAAGCCTATCCCTAACGCTAACCTAACACTAAACCTAACCCTTATTGTAATGTAACCGAAATTCTAACCCTAAATGTAAACCTAACCGTAAACCGAACCCTAAACCTTACCCTAACACTAACACTAACACTAAACCCATACCCTAACCTAAACTTAACCCTAAATCTAACCCTTAACCTAAACCTAACCCTAACCCTAACCCTAACCCTAACCATAATAAAACCCTAACCATAACACTAACCCTAAACTAAACCTAAGACTAACCTAACCCTAACCCTAAAACAAACCCATACCCTAAAACCTCACCATAACCCTAAACATAACCAAAACCATAATGCTTATCCTAACCTAACCTAACACTAACCCTAAACCTAACCCTAACCTTAAACCCGTACCTTAGCCCAAACCCTAACTGTAACATTAACCCTAACCCTAAAATAACCTTAACTCTAAACCTTTCCCTAAAATAATCCTAATGTTAATCATAAACCCTAAACTTAACCTTAATTATAAATGGAACCATAACTCTAACCCTACCCATAACCTTAACCAAACCCTAACACTAACCTAAACCTAACCCTAGCCCTAACACTAAACCTAACCCTAAATCCTAAACCAAAACCCAACCCTAATCCTAACCCAAAACCTAATGCTAACCTAAACCTAACACTAAATATAAACCCAAACCCTAACCCTAACCCTAAATGTATCCATAAGTCTAACCTAATCCTAAACCTAAACCATAACCCTAAACATAACCCTAACCCTAAACCTCACCCTAAATTAAGCCAAACCCTAAACCTAACCCTAACCATAAGCCTAAACCTAAACCTAACCCTAACACTAACACTAAATGCTAACACTAACCTAACTCTAACCCTAAAACTAATCCTATGCTTACCCCAAACCCGAAACTTAACACTTACCCAAACCTAAGCCTAAACCTAACCCTAACCCTGAACCTAACCCTAACCATAACCATAAACCCAAACCCTAAACCAAATCCTAACCCTAACTCTTATCTAAACCCTAACCCTAACCTAACCGTAACCCTAAAACTAACCCTAAACCTAACACTAACCCTAACCCTAACCATAACCCAAATCCTAACCCTAACCTAACCCTGGCCCTTACCCTACACCTAACCCTAACCCAAACCCTAATCCCTATCCTAACTCTAACACTAAAATAACCCTAAGTTAACTGTTTCTCTAACTCTAAACCCTAACTGAAACCCTAAGCCAAAACCTAAATGCAAACCATAACCCAACCCTAAAGCTAAACCTTTGCTTATCCTTAACCCTAATCCTAACCCTTAACATAATCCTAACCTAAACCTAACTCTAACCCTAAACCTAACCATAACCCTAACCATAAACCCAAATCCTAAACCAAATCCTAACCTTAATTGAAACCCAAACCCTAACTCTAACCCAACCCTAACCCTAACACTAAGCATAACCCTAACCCTAACCTTAAACCTTAATCCTAAACCTAACACTAAACATGACCCTCACCTCACCATTTCTCTAACCCTAAACCCTAACTGTAACTATAAGCATAAACCTAAACCGAACCCTAACCCTAACCCTAAACCAAACCTAATCCTAAAACTAAACCTAACCCTAACCCTAACCATACTCTAACCCTAACACTAACTCTAAACTAAACCTAACACTAACCTAACCCTAATCCTAAACCTAACCCTAAACCTAAACCTAACCCTAACCCTAGCAATAAACCCAAATCCTAAATGAAATCCTAACCCTAACCCTAAACCCAACCCTAACACTAACCTAACCCTAAACCTAACCTTATCCCTAACCTTAAACCCAAACCCTACCCCAAACCCTGTACCTAACCGTTTCCATAAACCTTAACCCTATCCCTACCATAAACCTCACCCTAACCCAAAACATAACCCAAACTCTAAGTCTAACCTAACCCTAACCCTAACACTAAGCCTAACACTAACCCTATCATTAAACTCTAATCATAACTCTAACACTAAATCTGACCCTCACCTTACAATTTCCATAACCCTGAAACCTAACCATAACCATAAGCCTAAACCAAACCCTAAGCCTAACCCTAAACCCAAACTTAACCCAAACCCTAAGCTTAACCCTAACCAAAACTCTAACCTTAAATTTAAACTCTGTAGCAAACCTAACACTTTCCCTCTCCCTAACCCTAACCTAACCCTAACCCTAACCATAACCTTAACCCTAACCCTATCCCTAACCAAAACCTAACCTTAATCCTAACCTAATTCTAATGCTAAACCTAACCCTAACCCTAAACAAACCCTAAACCTAATGATTACCCTAAGCCTAAATATAACCCTAATCACCAAATCTAAACCTAACCCTAATCCTTACCCTAACCCTAACCCTAACCTAACCCTAACACTAACTCAAAACGTAACCCTAAATTCAACACTCCCTCTAACCCAAACCCTAACTTTAACCCTAAGCCTAGACAGTAATCTTAACCTAACCCTAAACATAACCTAACCCCAAATATAACCCTAAATTTAACCAAATCGTAACCAATACACTAACCATAAACTAACCCTAAAAGTAGCTTAACCCTAAACTTTGCACTAAACCTAACCCTAATGCTAAACCATAATGATAACCTTTACCCTAACCATAACCATAACCTTAACCCTACCCATAACCCTAACCAAACCATAACCCTAACCCTAACCTAAATCTAAATAAAACCATAACCCTAATCAAACCCTAACCCTATCCCTAACCATAAGCCTAATCCTAACCCTACCCCTAACAGTAAATCTTAATCGTAACCCTAACGTAAACGTAACCCTAACCCTAAACCTAACCCTAAGCCCAATGCTAACCCTAACCCTAACACAAAACCCTAAAAATATCCCATACATCAACACTTACCCTAACCCTAAACCAAAACCCTAACCGAAACCCTAGCCCTAACCATATACCTAGACCCTAAACCTAACCCTAACTAAAGTCTAACACTAACCATAACCCTAACCGTAAGCCAAACGCAAACCCCAGCACTAAAACAAACCTTAAACACTAATCCTAACCTAACCTAACGCTAAAACTAACCCTGTGCTTACCCCTAACCCTTATCCTAACGCTTACCCAAACCCAAACCTAAACCTAACCATAACCCTAAACCTAAACCTAACCCTAACCATAAACCCAAACCCTAAACCAAATCCTAAACCTAACCATAAACCAAACCCTAACCCTAACCTAACCATAATCCTAAAACTAACCCTAACACTAACACTTACCCTAACCCTAACACAAACCCTAACTCTAACCTAACCCTATGCCTAACCCTAACCCTAACCCTAAACCCTAATCCTAACTCTAACACTAAACCAACACTATCCAACCATTTCCCTAACCCTAAACCCTAACTGTAAACCAAAGCCTAAACCTAAACCTAAACCCTTCCCTTAACCCTAAACCTAACCCTAAACCCTAACCCTAAACCTTTCCCTGTGCTTAATCCAAACCCTAATATTAACCCTAACCCTAACCCTAACCTAAACCTATCCCTAAACCTAAACCTATGCTTAACACTAATCCTAATCCTTTCCTTAACCCTAACCCTAAACCTAACACTAACCCTAATCAAAAACCCAAACCCTAAATCAAATCCTAACCATAACCCTAAACCAAACCCTAACCCTTACCTAACCCTTACCTTTAAACTAATCATAACTCTAACACTAAACATAACCCTAACCGTAAGCCAAACCCTAACCCTAAAATAACCTTAACCCTAACCATACGCCAACCCTAACCCTAACGCTAAACCCTAATCCTAACTCTAACACAAAACCTAACCCTAACCTAACTATTTCTATAACCCTAAATCCTAAACGTAACCTTAAGCATAAGCCTAACAGGAACCCTAACCCTAACCCTAAACCCAAACCTAACACTAAAACTACACCTAACCCTAACTCTAAACCTAAACCTAACCATAACCTAAACCTAACCGTAACCCTAGCCCTAACCCTATCCCTTACCCTAACATAACCCTAACCTTAACCTAAACTTAACCCTAACCCTAGCCCAAACCCTTACCCTAACATAACCCTAACCCTAACCCTAACACTAACACTAACTGTAAGCCTAAACCTAACCCTAACACTAACACTATCCCTAATTGTAAACCTTAGCTGTAACCTAAGCCTAACCTAATACTAACTCTGTGTTCACATTTGAGTGAAAGCAAGTGCATAACAGTCAAACAAACCATAACCCTAAACCAAACCCTTACACAAAACCCTAAACATAATCCTAACCCAACCCATACCCTAACCCTAAACCTAAATCCTAAACCTAACCCTACCCGTAACCCTAACACTAACCTTAAACCTAACTCAACCCTAACCCTAACCCAAAACCAAACCCTGACCTGAACCTAAACCTAACTTTAACCATAAACCTAACCCTAAACCATATTCCAAACCTAACTCTAACCCTTACCCTAAAACTTACCATAAACCAAACCATAAACCTGAACTAACAAAACTGAATATTAACCCTAAACCTAAACCCTAACCCTAACCTAACACTAACCCTAAAGCTAATCCTAAAACTAACCCTAACCCTAAATCTAAACCTTAACCCTAAGCTTAACCCTAACCTAACCCTAACACTAACAGTAGCATAAACCTAATCCCTGACCCTAACCTAACCGTAAACTTAAACCTAACCCTAACCCAAACCATAAACCAAAACCCTAACACAAACCTTAACCCTAACCCTAACCAAACCTTAACCCTAACACTAAGCATAAACTAACCCTAACACTAACTATACCCTAAACCTAAAAGTAACCCTAAATCTAACCCTAACCCTAAACATTAATCATAACCCTAACCCTAACTGTAATCATAACTCTAACCCTACCCATAACCATAACCAAACCCTAACTCTAAACTAACCCCAACGTAACCCTAACCCTAACTTAACCATAACCCTAACCCTAACCCTATCTGTAACCCTAATCCAAACCCTATCCCTAACACTAACTCTAAACCCTTACCCTAACTTTACTTAACCCTAAAACCAAACCGAAACCTAAGCCTATCCCTAACCCTAACCTTAACACAAAACCTAAACCTAAATATAACCTCAAAATTTATGCTTACCCTAAACCTAAACCCTAAACTTATATTTAACACATACCCTAACCCCAACCCTAAACCCTAACCCAAACTTAACTCTAACCCTAACTCTAAACCCTAACACAAACCAAACTCAACCCTAACCCTAACCCTAACCATAAGCCTAACCTTAAAGTAATCTTAAATCTAACTATAACCTAACCCTAAACCCTAACCCAAACCAGACCCAAACCCTAATGCAAAACCAAATCTTAACTGTAACCCTGACTCTAACCCTGATGCTAATCTCTACCCTCACCCTAACCCTAAACTTCAACCCTAAACCTAATACTAACCCTAAGCCTAACCCTAAAATTAACACCTACCATAAAACTAAACCTACCCCCTAAACCAAAACCTAAACCTAAATCTAAACCCTAACCCTAACCCTAACCATAACCTGAACACTAACCTTAAACTTAACTCAACCCTAACCGTAACCCTAAACCAAACCATAACCTGAACCTAAACCTAACCTTAAACTTAAAACTAACCCTAAACTGCAATCCAAACCTAACTCTTACCCAAACCCTATAACTAACCCTAAACCAAACCCTAACCCTAAACCAAATCTAACCCTAAACCTTAACCCTAATCCTAAACTTACAGAAACCCTAATCCTAACCCTAAACCTAACCCTAAACCATACCCTAACTGTAACCTAACCCTAACGCTAACTTTAACCCTAAATCAAAACCCTAACGCAAACCTAATCCTAACCCAAACCCTAACCCTAACCGTAAACCAAACCCTAAACCCTAACCTTAACTAAACCCCAACCCTAACTCTAACCTTTATCCTAAACCTAACCCTAAAACTAAGCTTAACCCAATCATAACCCTAACCTTAAAAGTAACCCTAAACCTACCCCTATCACAAACAACCCTAACCCTAACCTAACTCTAACCCTAACCCTAACCCTAAACCATACCTCTAAACCTAACCCTAACCCTAACCCAAACCCTAGCCCTAACTTAAACCTAAACCTAACACTAACACTATCCATAAACCCTAATCCTAACCCAAAACTTAACCGTTACCCTAACCCTAACCCTAACCAAACCCTAACCATAAAGCTAACCCTAAAGCTAACCCAAACCCTAAACCTAAACCTAAACTGTAAGCTTAACCCTATACCTTACCCTAAACCTAACTCTAACATAAACCTAAACCCTAATCCTAAACTAACCTTAACCCTAAACCTAAACCTAACCCAAACCATAAACAGAAACCCTAACCCAAACCTTAACCATAACCCTAACCAATCCCTAACACTAACACTAACCATAAACTAACGCTAACACTAAACTTACCATAACCCTAATTCTAACACTAAATCTAATCCTAAACCTAAACCCTAATCATAACCCTAACCCTAAACGTAACCATAACCCTAACCCTACCCATAACCCTAACCAAACCTTAAATCTAACGTAACTCTACCCTAACCCTAACTCTAAATTAACCATAACTGTAACCCTAACCCTAACCATATCCGTAAGCCTAATCCTAACCCTAACCCTAACACTAATGCTAAACCCTAACCCTAACCTAAACCTAACCTGATACCTAACCCGAAAGCTAAGCCCAAACTTAACTCAAATCCTAACACAAAACCCTAAACCTAACCCTAACCTCAACCCTTGTGGTAACACTAAACCTAAACCCTAAACTTAAACCTAACCCAAACCCTAGCCCTAACCCTAAACACTAACCCAAACTTAACTCTAACCCTAACATTCAACCCAAACCCAAACTAAATTCTAAGCCTAACCCAACCCTAAAACTAACCCTAAGCCTAACCCAAACCAAAGTCTAACACTAACCCCACCCTAACAGTAACGCTAACCCTAAAGTAAACCTAACCCTAGCTGTAACCCTAACCTAAACCTTAACCCAAACCAGACCATAACCCTAAAGCAAAACCTAATCTTAACCATAACACTAACTCTAAACCTAACACTAACCTCTACCCTCAACCTAACCCTAAACTTCAACCTTAAACCTAACCCTAACCGTAACCCTGACTGAAACACTAACACTTACCGTAACACTAATACTACCCCCTAAACTAAACCATAACCCTAAACCTAACCCTAACTCTGTGTTCACATTTGAGTGAAAGAATGTGCCTTGCAGCCAAACATACCATATCACTAACCCTAACCCTAACACTAAACCAAACCTAACCCTAAATCTAACACTAAACCTAACTGTAATCGTAGCCCTAGCCCAATCCCTAACATAACCTTAAACCTAACCTAACCTTAAACCTAAACTTAACCCTAACCCTAACCTAAACCTAAACCCTAACCCTACTCTAACCCTAATCCTAACCATAACCCAAACCCTAAACCAAACTTTACGCTAGCCCTAACACTAACACTAACCCTAACCCTAAACCTAAATCCCATCTCTAACCCTAAACTTATTCCTAAACCTAACTTAACCATAAGTCTAAAACTAAACCCTAACTGTAACCCTAAACCTAACAGTAACACTAAACCTAAACCCAAAACTTAACCCTAACCCTAATGCTAACCCTCACCCTAAGCCTAACCGAAACCAAACTTTAACTCTAACCCTAACAGTAACCCTAACCCTAACCTAACATTAACCCTAACTGTAACCCTAACCATAAACCCTAACCCAACCAGACCCTAAGCCTAAAGCAAAACCTAATCCTGACCTTAAACCTAACCCTAACCTAACCCTCACCCTAAATGTAATCCTAACCCTAATGCCAACCCTCACCCTAACCCTAAACCTCAAACATAAACATAAACCTAACCCTATCCCTAACACTAATACTCAACCTAACACTAAACCTACAGCCTAAACCAATCTCTAACGCTAACCCTAACGCTAACCATGTATTCACATTTGAGTGAAAACAAGTTCATAGAAGCCAAACAAACACTAACCCTAACCCTAACACTAACCCTAACCTTACATTAATCCTAACCTAACACTAACATTAACCCTAACCCTAGCACAATCCCTAACTTTTCCCTAACACTAACCTGACCCTCACCATAACCATAACCCTAACACTAACCATAAACCTAAACCCTAACGCTACACTAACCCTAACCCTAACCAAAACTTACACAAGCCCTAACACTAACACTAACACTAACCCTAAAACTTAATCCCAAATCTAACCCTAAACCTAACCTTAAACCTAATCTAACAGCAGCTCTAAAACTAAACCTTAACCATTGCCCTAAGCCTAACCATAACCCTAATCCAAATCCTAAACACTAAACTTACCCTAACCCTAAACCTAAATCTTACTCTAACACTAACCCTAACCCTATCCAAACCCTAACACTAAACCTAATGCTAAATTAACCCTAACACTACCTCACCCTAACACAAACCCTAAACCGAACCTTTAACCTAACCATAACCATAACCCTAACCCTAAGCCTACCATAACCCAAAATTAGCCTAAACCAAAACACTAACCCTAACCTAACCCTGACACTAACCCTAACCATAAACTCAAACCCTAACCCAAATCCTAACCAAAACCTAACCTGAACACTAATCCAAAGCTAAACCTAACCCTAAACCTAACTCGTACCCTAACACTAACAATTATAATAACCCTAACCTTAACCATAACCCTAACCTAACACTAACTGTATCCCTAACCCAAACCCTAAAACAAACCATAAACATAACCTAACCCTAACTGTAAACCTAACCCTAAACCCTAACCCTAACTAAACTCTTACCCTAATGATAAACCTAGTCCTAAACCTAATCCTAACACTAACCCTTACCCTAAACCCTAACCCAAACCTCTCTATCCCTAACCCTAACCCTAACCCTAACCTAAACCTAACCCTAAGCCTAAGACTAACCGTAAACCTAACTTTAACCATAACCCTAACAATAACCCTAAACCTAACCTTAACCTAAACCTAAGCTTAACCCTAACCCTACATTTAACACTAACCAAACGCTAACCCTAACCTAAACCTAATCCTAATCCTAACCCTAATCCTAAACCCTAACCCTAACCCTATCCCTAACCCAAAACCTAACCCTAACCTAACCTAAACCCTAATGCTAACCTAAACCTAACCCTAATCCAAACCCTAAGCTTAACCCTAAACCTAACTCTAACCCTAAAACTAAACCCTAACCCTAACCTAACTGTAAACCTAACCCTAACCCTAAACATAAACACAAATACTAACTCAAACCCTCACTCTAAACCTAACCTAATCCTAAACCTAAACCTAACCCTTACCCTAACCCTAACCCTAACCATAACCATAAATCCTAACCCTAACCCTAACTCTAAGCCTAACCGTAACCCTAACCATAATCTTACTCTTACCCTAAACCTAACCCTAACACTAAACCTAATCCCTAAATCTAACCCTAACCTTAACCCTAACCTAATCATAACCCAAGGGCTAACCATAACCATAAGCCTTATCTTTACCCTTACCATAACACTAACCCTAAACCCTAAACCTAACCTAACCTGAACCCGAACCCTAACCTAACTCTAACCCTAACCCAAAACCTAACCCTAAACCAGAAACCTAAACCTAATCCTAATACTAACTATAATACTAACCTTAACCAAACTCTAACACTAAACTAACCCTAACACTAACACTAAACCCTAACCCTAACCTATCCTTAAACCTCACCCTAAACCA
>JAQZBX010099144.1:0-11507 GCA_029593785.1 Cabassous unicinctus
TTCACCTATCATTTTAACGACTTCCTTTAGTTCTTTGGGCATATTTAGGACCTATTTTAGAAAGGCTTTGTCTTGTATATCCTTGTTCTGATAGTCTTCTTTGATGGTTTCTAATGCTTTATCTTGTTCCTTTGTATGAGCCCTCATTCCTGTTTCTTTGTATGTTTTGCAACCTTTTGTTGCAACCTCCACATTTTGATATTTTAATATATTATCTCGGAAATGTAGACACTGAGGCATCTGTTCCTTAAGCTTGGATCCAGCTAGTGTTATGCCATATATTTCTTTGAATGCCAGGAATTAAGAAAGAAAGAAAGAGAGAGAGAGAGGAAGTAAGAACCTTTCTCAGTCTTTTCAGACTGGCCTGTGTGAATGTTCTGCTACAGAGTTCACTGTCTTAACAATAAATTTAGAGGACAGTCCAAGGCAAAATTCAGGGTCCTCGCCAGTCTTTTTCTGCATCCATCTTGTACTGGGTATGTATACATGGCCCTGGGAATTCCCCTGTTTATGCAGATCCATATATTCCCTTTTCCCTAGGAAACAGTGTATCCTACATTCCTGGAAACTATACTGTGTGTCCCATGGCTAGCAAACCTTTGCCCCAAGCCTCTGTGATTTGACTGTTCTCCTACAGTGTTTTGTAGGAGAGCCCTGGGATCTATCTGCTACAAGAAGGAAGCTCTGGGATGGTCAACCTGCTACAAGCTTCCTGGTTCAGTCCTTCAGAATGCTGACAGAAAGATTGGCACAGACATACATGCTTCCAATAACAAGGGTTATTTTATTTCCTCCAGAACGAGGGCCAGGGATCTGTCCTGGTAGCATAGACCGATCCTGCTCTGAGCTAGTGATGCACTGGGGGAAAAGATGGTAGCTAGTGTGCCACAAGATCCTACCATTTTTTTAAGATGGCTTTTTACTGATGTGACACTTTGCCCTCTTACTGAAACCATTTAGCTATTTTGGAGCTTTGAGAAAGATAGTTCTGCCAGTTCATGTTTGTTGCTTAAAGCTTCAGTGGAGTGATGGTGCCCTGGAATGGCTCACTCCATCTTGATGTCTAGAAACCCAATACCACTCTTGCATTAATCTTTAAATAAACTTTATTTTAGAGCAGTTTTAAATTTACAGAAAAATTGCATAGAAAGTACAGAGAATTCACATATATTTCCCCACACTCATAATATACCTTTATTATTATCTTATTATTGTGTACATATGTTACAACTGATTAACCAATATTGATACATTGTTATTAACTAAAGCCCATAATTTACATTAAGGTTCACTCTTTGTGTTTACAGTTCTGTGGGTTTTGACAAATGTATGATGTCATGTACCCACCATTAGAGTGTCATGCAGAATAGTTTCACTGCAATAAATATGTTCTATGCTCCACCTATTCACCCCTTTTCCCCAACTGATGGCAATCATTGATTTTCTTATTGTCTCTTTGGCTTTCCCTTTTACACAACATCATGTAGTTGGACGCACACAGTATATAACCTTTTCAGACTGGCCTCTTTCACTTAGCAACAAATATTTAAGTTTTATTCATGTTTATCCATGGCTTATAGCTTATTTCTTTTTATTACTGAATAATATTCCATGGTATGGGTGTATCACCATTTGTTTATTCATTGACCTATGGAAGGTCATCTTGGTTGCTTTCCGTTTTGGCAATTATGAATAAAGCTTCTATAATTATTTGCTTGCCAGTTTTTGTAAGGATATAAGTTTTTAACTACTTTGGGTAAATTCCTAGGAGTAAAATTGTTGGCCATTAGTGAATCTATGTTTAGGTTTGTAAGAAACTGCCAAGCCATCTTCCCATGTGGTTATGCCATTATCCATTGTCATCAGCAATGAATGAGAGCTCTTATTGTTCCATATTCTCACAGAATTTGAGGTTGTTGGATCCTAGCCATTCTAACAGGAATAGGAATATAACAATCTCATTGTGATATTAATTTCCAATCCCCTAATGATATATAATGTTGAGCATCAATCCATATTCTTATTTTCCAGGTGTATATCTTATTTGGTGAGAGGTCTGTTCAGCTCTTCTGTTCATTTTTATGTTGGGTTGTTTGTTTTCATATTCTTGAATTTTAACTGTTCTTTGTCTACTTTGGGTACACGTCCTTTGCCAGATATGTGTTTCGAAAATATGTTCTCCCAGATGGTTTCGTTTTTCATCTCTTAACAGTGCCCTTCACAGAGTAGAAGTTTTCAACTTTAGTAAAGTCCAACTTATCAGGTTTTTTTCCCTCTCATTGATTGTGTTTTTGGGATTGAATATAAGAAGTCATCACCAAACCCATAGTCACCTAGATTTTCTCTTATGTTATTTACTAGAAATTTTATAGTTTTGTGTTTCACATTTAAGTCTATGGTCCGTTTTGAATTAATTTTTGTATAAGGACAGTATCTAGATTATTTTTACTTGCATGTGAATGTACAGTTATTCTAGCATCCTTTTTTGAAAAAACTTTTCTCCATTTGCTCCTTTTTCAAAGATCTGTTGACTATATTTGTGTGAATCTATTTCTGGGCCATCTGTTTTATTCCATTGATCCATTTGTCTATTCTTTCACCAAAACCACACTGTACTATCACTGGAGCATTATAGTAAGTATTGAAGTCAGATAGGATCAGTTCACCACCTTTGTTCTTCAGTATTGTGTTAGCTAATCTGGGTCTTTTAGTTTTCCATCCAAACTTTAGATACAATTTGACAATATCCACAAAATTACTTGCTGGGATTTTAATCGTGACTGCTTTGAATCTGTATATCAGTTTGGGAAGAATTGACATCTTCGTAATATTGAGTTTTCCTATCCATAAATGTGAATGTGGAATATCTCTCCATTTATTAAGACCTTCTTTGATTTCTTTCATTGGAATTTTATAGTTTTCTTTATATAGATATTATACTTTTTTGTTAGATTTATACCAATTATTTCATTTATGGGGGTGTTAATGTAAATGTCATTGTGTTTCTAATTAAAAATTCTAATTGTACATTGCTAGTATATAAGAAAGCAATTGACATTTGAATATTAACGTTGTATTTTGCAACCTTGATGCAATGCTTATGAGTTCTAGGAAGTTATTTTTTTTTCAATTCCATTTCTTTAGGATTTTCTGCATAGATAATCATATCATCTGTGAATCATATCATCTGTTTTGTTTCTTCCTTCTCAATCTGTATACACTTTATTTCATTTTCTTGTGTTCTTGTGCTAGGACTTCCAGTTACAATGTTGAAAATTTTGCATTCATGTTTCATTGTTTTTAGATATTGTATTGAGATATGTACCTTGGTTACTGAGCTTTTGCCACCCTCTTAATTTTTTCTCCCAAGGTGAAAGTCTCACTTGCTTCACTCCTTGAATATCTATTTTTCTTCAGCTTTTAAGTGGGATAATAATTTCTTCCTCATAGGGTTGTTGTTAGGATTTAATGAGACAAGGTAGTGTCCATGGATTCCATATTATAAGATCAATAGATGGTAGATAATGTTGTTATTACCTCTTAGTTTAACATCACTTAAGAAAGGAATAATGACATTTTAGGACTGACGTTAGATAGAGTATTGGTGTAAGATTGATGCTTAATACGTAGCTTGAGGAAATGAGACCAGGTTACCTCTGAGCATCCCTTTATTGATCCCCTTCTATGATTCTGTGTCTCATAGCAAAAAAGCCTTCTATCAGGGTACAGCCAGCACATGCTCATCCTAGGGCCTCCCTTAGGGATCCTGCCCCTCTGTGCAGGGGAACAGGACCCTCTTAGGAGCTTGGTCACATTTAGTACTATGTGATGCCAGTGCACATTAGCTCAGGCCTCAACAGCGAATATTTATTCAATTTCTTCTATGCTCCAGGCATAGTTTGACGTGCTCTAGACACATGGACAATGTCATGACCTGCCTTGGAGTAACAAGATACTGAGGGGAACAGTTCCCTAGAAACTCAAATAGGTTGAGTAATGGCCATGGTAGCATGAACACCCGGGCCACTCCAGGAATCCACAGAAGGGGCAGCCAGTCTGGGGTGGAGAAGGGGAGGCCTGAGCTACATCATGAATGATGTTCAGACACTGCACTTAGAGGGGAGGGGGAGAAGGAGGGTCAGACTGAGAGCAGCACTTGTGTGTAGAGGTGTGACAGGCAGTGGCCTCCAGGGAAACTGAAACTGTACTAGTTATTTTGCCAGAGTATCTAATAGAGGGAACTGGGCAACAAGGGCTTGAAGTAATGAAATAGCAAAAGAAAAGGTGGAAGTTCTCTGTCACACAAAGCTGAGGGTACAAAGGGAAGAAGTTTGGGTTGTCAGAAATTAGAACTTTTAGGAAGATCATATAGAGCCAGGACCCAGACCCCAAGAAGAGGGTGTAGCTTCATATCCCAGGAGCTTGTAGGAGGATCCTGCAGAGCTGGGAAACAGACTCCAAGGAGAAGGTACAGCCTGGCATCCCAGGGGCTTGGAGGAGGGCCTGCAGTTAGACCTCTGGGAAGGGCCATGGTCTGCTGCTGCTCTTTCCTCTGAAAACCCACTATGAGCTGGTTTGGGGAGGGGGAAAGAAGTTAGAACCAGGATCTAACTGCTTCTAGAACTACCTGCTGGTGTTGGGTTGAAGGGCCTTTGCTGGGGTGATGCTGACAGCAGCAGTAGCCTAGGAGCGAGGAGCAAGTCCCCTTCCCTTCATGCCTCCTACTTTGTGATCCTGCTGGAAGAACCTAGCAGGAAGCCAGCTGGCCCAGTCTGAGAAAGCAGTAAGGGGGGATTTGGAGGTGAGAGACACCAGGACCTTGTAAGTTATGTAAAGTGGCTTTGGCATACATGAATGAGGGAAGTGGCTGGAGCTGAAGCTAGGTAGGCCCAGGTGAGAAGAGGCTTGGTAACAAAAAGCATGACCTAAAGGCACCCCCTTTTTGGGAGGACATATCCCTATCTCTCTTCTTCCTAAATACAGTGGCATGTAACATCTCAGTGCAGGAAGAGTTGAGTTTATTATACTTATCCAAAATTTGGAAGTGATGCTTTGCAATTCATTGAAAATATTTAGCAAATGATTGAATAGACATATCTTTCTTCCTTTTGTTTTCTCTTGGTAAAGCACTTCATTTTTTAATGAATAACTAAAGGAAATATTTAGCAGCCTCTAATAATGTAACTCTAATTAAATGCTTTTTAACATAAAAAAGATTCTGAATAATGTGTTTAGTAAGTAATGGTTTTCCTGAGTAATCTTTACACCAAGTAAATGACTTAAGATCGTTTATTAAAAGCGAGTGAGATAATTTTTTCATTATTTTCTTCCTTTGTGTTTTCCAGGGGTGGGCAAAAGAACATCAACAAAAATAGGACTAGAATTTTACACAGGTTGACAGCTATCTCTCTCCCACGCATTCATCCATGCATTTTTATGAAACATTTGCCCTATGTGTGACTCTGGAGGGGTGACAAGATACAGTAAACTTGCATCTGACTCCTGCCTTCACGGGATTTATATTTGAAATGAAGAGAAGATGTAGACAAAGAACATTTGTGTATGACTATGGAGGCATATTTGCTTATCCCAGATAGAATCTAAGGAAATATGAGACAAAAGGGGCCCTTTCTAATATATGTCTTCTTCTTTATTTGATGACCCATGGTTGAAGTTGTTACTTATATTTCTGTTCTTTTGCTGATGGAAGCAAGAAATCCTCAAATATTGAAAAGTAATAAAAGAAAATACAGTAATGTGCATAAATCAATAATGCATTTTAGAACAATTACTAAGGTAACTCCCAAGTGCATTTTCTCATAGATGGATTTTTATATTCGCTGGAAAATAACAATCACCGTAGTATGTATCACTAATTAAAAATTGTTGAATAATTTCTAACAGATATTAAGTAATTATTGGCAATTCCATGTCAGCACCAGTAAATAATTATCACACCTTGTATCACATAATTAAAATTACAATGCACCCCCAACAAATATGCAACAGTCATAAATAATTCCAATTGTGCACAACTAGCAGCCATGCGTTTGACTCTGTTGTGTTTGTAATTTAACATGACATTTTTCATATGACTACTGATTTATGAAATTTTAAAAAATCAATTTGCCTTTCTTAATGGGTTAATGCCCTTTGGGGATATACCAGATGTTCTACTGCCCAAGGTTGGCAGCTGGGCAGGAAAAAAAAAATTAGCCAAGCATATTAATACAAGGCCTAGACAAGAATGGTGTGGTAATAATGGGAGGCAGGGCCAAATAAATTAACTGGAGATGCATTGCAAAGTAGTACTTATGAGCCTCATTTTAAAGGTACACGTGTTGGCTGGAGGTTGCCGTGGCACCTACCCATCCCTTTTCCTAGTAGCTGTTGTTACCATGGATACATCAGAATACTTGCCCAGATATGCAGTTTCCTTCCCTCCTGCTTGGGCACAGAACTAAGTACAAGGTATGCATTTACTATCTGAGAGACTCTTCCAGATGCTCCGTTGCATCGTTCCCTCCCACAGCCTTGCTCCCATCAGGCGAGGGACATGGTGGTATGGAAGGAAGAAATGAGGAGTCCAAAGACTCTTGGTTTAGAGCAGATTGCAATCCATCAACTGAGTCATGCAACAAATCTTTAATGAGCACCTACCATGTGCTCCGCATTAGGGTAGGTGCTGTTTTAAGGTTTCCTAACTTTAAAAAAGAGGTAAAAACAACTTTCTTTGTTCTTTTGCTTGAAACCTTTTAAAGCTTAATGATCTCTATTCATAAAGCAGTATGTGGTCATTGTCTTTCTACTAAGGTATGGCTATCAGATCTGGTGTGGAGTCATCTCTGACTTTCAGATTCTGAGACGTCATTATAGGTCATTTAGGGCATCTGACCTCCTTCCCTGTGGATTGGAATTCACCCTCTGCACTTGCACCTGTGTTAGGTTATTTAGGGTCTGTCCTGAAACACATAATAACACTTAGTGATGTGAACTTCTGCCTGCTTGGTCAACGACTGTCTTCTCTCCCAGCCTGTGAAGTTCCAAGAATAGAGGCCATGTCTATATCAATCAGGGATGCATTCTCAGCAACTAGCCAGTATAAAACATTTGTTGAATTAATAATTGATTCAAGTTCCAAAACAGGAAAAAGAACAGAGAGTAAAAATTGTCTACACTTTGCACCCTTTGTAATCAATTAAGAATATGGCTACCATCTTGACAAACATCCCACATAGTCTTGTTGGAGAGCATGGTTGACCTTTCCTGTGCTAGTGCACTCAGGCAGGCTGCACAGTGTGTTCACATAGCTCCAGGAATCACCTCTGGGAGGGTCTTACCTGGGTTGATATGTACCTTTGCCCCTTGCATTAGAAGGAACCCCGCAGAAGGACAGGGTTTTATTTATTTGCTCTACATCCTCAGGTGTTGTGTGAGACATTGGTTAGCTATCATTAAAAGATCTGGGTTGGAGATGGGGGTGGTAATTTAAGCCTACTGGAGACAGAAGTGTAACGAGGAGGTCTTCAGGTTTGGAGTTCAGCCTGATACATGGTGGCTCAGTGGAGATTTAGTTTCTTTCTGTGGGCCAGAAATGGGAGCCATGTTCTAGATTGACTTCAATGATGGCTGATCAAAACAGTAGTTCCAAAGGTACATTGTCACCCTTAAGATTCCTCCTTGTCTGAGGTATGAACAGGCGAGTAGCTGAGAAGAGGAAAGGAGAAACGAAATAGATAATAAGTATATTTATGAGTTTGCCTCGCAATGTATGCTCTGATACTCTTAATAAAATATTTGATCCTCGCAGAAAGTCAGTTCTGAAAGCTTTGTTGAATCATTAGTTGGTGAAGCTGCAGGGACATGTGGAATAACAGAGATGTTACAAAATTATGGCCGGAGTGAATTATATTAAAAATCTTGGCTGGCCCCATGGATATATGGAGACAATACTATGGAATGAAAATTTACTACTTGTGTAAAAACATAGATTCATGTAGGTACTAGATTTTCAAACAGATCTGGGACACTGTAGGGGCTCAGGTAAAAATCTAGTGTCATATTCAGAAAGAGAATATTTGGATTAATTTCTGCATTTGTTAAATTCCCAAAGGCTGTGGTATAGAGTATTTTGGCAAATGATGGAAGGATACTTGGAACTGCTGTGTCCCTTTGGGTGCTTCCTCTGTTTTCTCAGGTAACTCTACTATAGAATCTTCTAAAGGATCACTTGTCAGTTTGTTTTCTCTTTAACCCAGGTTGCTTTAGTGATTGCTTTGTATATAATACTAAATTTCTGTAATTTAAATGTCATATCATATTCATCCTCTCTCAATTTTTATGCAGGCTCTGTCCTCCAAGCTCTCATCCATCTCTGAAGGATTGGAATCATTATATGATGACAGACCTGGGGTCTGTTCCTCACTAGAGTGTTTAATGCCCTATGGCAGCAGCCCAGCACAAAGGAATGAATTTGGACTTCAGAGTCCAGTGATTTAGTTTGCATCCCAGCCTACCTCTTACCACCTATGAGACCTCGGCCATCTTTTTTCCTTTTATAACACTCATTGCCTTTATTTGAAAGTGGGGAAACAACAGCCACCTCCAAGGCGACTGGAAGATTTAAGCAGACAATGCATATAAAGCACTGGAGTGGGTCTCAGCATGTACTACTGATTCTCAATAAAAATCCGTTCTCTCTATACCTGGCATCAGACCAGACAGAATGGGCAATTCTGAAGGAGCATTATTGTGGGGCAGAGAAGGTAGGGTTTTTTATTGAAAGTTGTATTCACAATGGGTACATTAAGCATGTCGGGTGGAGTCGCCATGAACTTTGGTTTAAAATAATATTCTCCTTATGTCAGTATCCCTGAATGTAAAAGTTTGGAATTAATTTGCATTATGGCATGGCATACAAACTTAACCTTTTAGGACTCTTACTTTCCTGCTTTGGAAATGTCTCTAAATAATAAAGTTAGGGATATAAAAGCAAACAAACAGATTCAGCAACACAAAGGGTTCCTGACTTTTGGAATCTCAGAACATTGTCATTGGAATCTGCACTGCCTTATCTGGTGGACTGACCTAAAGAAGTGGAATTCCTTGTTTTACTGAAGACAATTAAAACCAGCAGGCTAGGAGGTTGTGGCCCTGTCCAGTCAATCTTTCTGGGCTCCAAGGCTGTAAGTTTCAACTTCTACCCACCCGGTTCCCTAGACTCTCAGTGGGGATTCTGAAACCTAGAACTAAAGTGCCCCCAAAGGAGGCGACACATCTTTTCTTCTCCCTGTAAAAAATTCATATGGGAAGAAGAAATTGGATGGGTACATTTTGCTTTTTTAAATAGCATTGGCTTTTGCTGCTTTTAATCCTCAGTTCCCCTGAGCATGGCATGCTTTTCGCAGCACACACTGGTTGCATAACTAACAGATATTTTGAATACAACAGTTTGACTCCCCTGCCGCTTGCCTGATAGCAATTGGCTAGGTGTTCCATCCTCTTCCGTCTCGCTTCTCGACGGCTGCAAGGAGATTTCAAGTGCAATTTGGCCCTTGCACATCAAACAGCAATTTTCCTGCAGAAATCACAACCTCCAAAAACTCTCCCCTAATCAAATCTATCAAGCCCAATTTAGGGGCGAGCTTGTGTCGGTTTATCAAGGAAATGGAGTTGAAATTGCCGCTTTTAATGGAATCCCAGCTGCCCACCATAATCTTTCACATGGATGTTTAAATTAATGGCAGGACATGGCCCATGCTCTCTAACCTTGGATTTGATTCCAGTTATAGGAAATTGCTATAATTTCTGTTCTGGAATTCTCAGGGATATTGGGGCATTTTAGGCTGGGGTTAGAATTAACGTGTCAAAGGAATTAAAGAATTCAGAAGTGGCTGGGGAAAGAGTGGCACTTTTACACAAAAACCAATGAGTCACCCCTGCATGAAATCAAACCCACATGGGCTCCTTTTATACCAAGTGAAGGAGAAAAGAAACAAGGATGGAGCTTGCTCTCTGAAGTTGAGATTTTAAATCAGAGTGTAACTGATATGGATAGAATGCATTTGCCCTCCTGAGGAAAGCAAAGCCCACTTGAGTCAATTGCATTTTTGGAGCTGCAACATTGGGTGGGCAAAGAGCCAAGCTAAGACTGTAGGACCTGAATGAGCTGGGACAGGCCAGGAGCTGACCATGGTCCACCCCTACTCTTCCTGTTCTCTCCCACAGTGACCTCAGAGCCTTTGCTTTTCCATTAAGGTGGAACCTTAGTTTCCCTGGGCCTTCCTCTTAGAAATTGTGTTCCACTCAGCACATGGGGCTGCTCTGACCATCTTGCCATTAGGCAATCATTTTATTTTATTTTATTTTTAAACAACTTATTGAAGTATATCATTCATACATGAACGTACATAAACTATAAGTGTTCAGTAAACATTGTGAACTTACAAAACAAACATGCATAACATCATACAGGGCTCCCACATATCACCCCCCCACACACACAAATACTTTGCATTGTTGTGAAACATTTGTTAACAAATTATGAAAGAGCATCCTCAAAGTATTACCACTAACTATAGTCTGTATTGTTCTCCCTTATACATTTTTTAAGGATTTATTTATTTACTTTTATCCATTTTTACCACCCACCCAAACCCGTTTTTGCTGTTTCTGAGTCCATTCGGTGGGCAACTCTCTGTGCCCGTTTCCTACCCTCTCCCCCATCCTTCTCCTCCTGTCTTCACTGGATTTCAATCCTCAGAACCTCCGATGTGGGAGAGAGGCGTCCTACCGCCTGCGCCACTTTAGTTCCTGCTTTTTCGGCGCATCTTGTCTTGGCTTTCCCTTGTGTCACTCTCCTGTTATGTCATTATCTTGCTGTGTGGCTCGCAGGGCTGGCGGCGCACCCGTGCATGGGGCCTGGGGGGGCTCACTCGTTTTATTTTTTAAAGTGTGCATTCCAAAGGACATTCTCTTTACCTTTCACGTTGGATCTGGGCACTTATTTCCTGAGGCAGGTTCAAGCCCTGTTCCTGTACTGCACAACGACTCAGGCTATACCTCTTCTCCCACTCAAGGAATTTTCTTCTCATCTTCACCCTCTCTCAAGAAATGATTCTGAGCATTTCAATAAATAGATGATAGAGATCCTGTCTTCATGAAATGCACCTGAACTTTTTCATCTTTCAATTGAAAATAAAAGTCTCCTAAAGTAGAGCATTATAGAAATTTAATAAATATGTGTGTGTGTGGGAAGCCCATTCATTCTCTCCAAGAGTGGCTAATACTGCTCTGAAAAATCTCCTGCTTAGAATTAATTCAGCTTTTCTCTTGCATCTTTTCTTGTCCCTTTACCTCCTTCCCACCCCTGCCTCTATCCATTTTACTTAGGGATATTTGCATGAAAACAGCATTTTGGCTCCTTGGGATTTTATCTGCCTCTGATGTTTCAACTCAGAATTCAGAATCCTCTGACGTCCCCTCCATCTCTGCACCCACCATGCCTG
>JAQZBX010099145.1:0-12625 GCA_029593785.1 Cabassous unicinctus
TGTTTCTTAGCTTTAAATATTCTATTAAAACTGCCACCTCAGTCCTTGACCATCTACTTGCTATATGAATTATCTTTGGTTCTCCTGGATCCCTACTTAGCTTAAATTCCTGACTTTTATACAGGCTTAAAGACTATATGTCAGCCAAATAAAAGTCTTGGTGTTTAGAGATTAGGAAGAAAGAAGGATGAAAAGCCACATAATGTCAGAGTTGAAAATGACCTGTGTAGTCCAATTCCTGATTTTACAGAAAATGACAGTGAAGCTCATAGCAACATGCTATTAAAGAGTGACAAAGACAGGACCAGAAGCAGTTTTCCTGACTACAGAGCCCAGTGTGCTCCTCACTGCTCTGTGCGGAGACATGCCCTCTGATCACAACACAAATAACATCAACACACCTGGGGCTCCAGACACCACTTTCTGTCATTTCAGGTAAGAACTTAACTTCCTAGGTTTCATCTAGTTTCACAGAAGTCAAAGTCCCAGAATTTCAGCTGGCTGACTTAAGGGATGCCTGAAAGCTATACCACTGAGCAAAGTCTATTACAACAGGGATGAATTCAAATGAGCCATTGAGGGATTTTAGATTCCTAAGTCTCACAGTCAAGGTAAAGGCACTGATTTAAACTCAGGAGAATGAACAAAAACTGTATCGCTCACAGAATACTCATTTTCACCAAGATGTTTTCACTGCAATAGCTACATTTTGTGGGACTAAAACTCTAGGGATAATGGCAGGATGAGCAGAGCTGATGAGGAGGGAGATATGTAAGAAGACAGCAGCGACTTTATTTAACCAATCAAGAAATAAGTTGTTAAAAGTCAAAATTCTTAGTATTATTCTCATGGCATCTAATGAATAAATACCAACTAAATCAATCTATTTGTGCATTCAGGAGTGGACTTAAATGTATTATCAACAGAGATAAATTTAGAGCTGAGCCATAAACCCTCTGGAACTGGTGAGAGAAAACACAATTCATCAGTTTGTTCAAATGGTTCAAGTAATGTAAAAACTTTTGACAGAAGTCACATAAATAACAAGCAGAAAATGTAAGTCTTCAATCTATAACCAGCCCACTACTAAATTGGTTCTTATGTCTTACTTGTGACTTATTTATTCTCTTGAATGATAGTTTTCTTTTCTTTTTCTCTTGGGTTTTAAAGTGTCCACTCCTTTTTAGGGTTGGGAATACCCATGCATGTGTGCACACTAGACCCTCAATTCACAGATAAGGAATTGAGCAGCTCAGAGCAACTAATCCAATTTAAAAGCTGGGAGAGGGAGTAGGATCAAAGATCTGGTTAATGACAAAACAATTAGCTTTCAATCATCTTCAGAGTAGGAATCAGAAGACAGGAGCTATCAATTTCATTTCTTCTTCACAACAATCCTATGAGGTGAAAAGAATTAGCTCTATTTTCCTAATGATATACGAAAGTTTTGAGAGGTTAAGTCATTAATTTAAGTAACAAAGCAAGAAAAATGGCAATATGCAGTGTGGTGTCTTGGAGCTATGTACCTCGGGAAAACATGTTATTAAACTTAATCCATTCCTGTGGGTGTGAACTCTTGTAAATAGGACCTTTTGATGAGGTTAATTCAGTTAAGGTATGGCCCAACTGAATGATCACGAGGGTATTAATCCTATTACTGGAGTCCTTTATAAACAGAATAAAATTCAGAAACAGAAAAAAAAAGTCACACATAAAGCAGGGAGAAGCTGCAAGCCATTGGAACCAAGAAGCCACCATGCGCACTGCCATGTTATAGAAAAGCCAAGAACCAAGGATCACCAGAAGCTAGCTTCAGAACGCCACAGTCTTCTGGGAGAAAGCATCACTTTAATGACACCTTGATTTAGGACTTCTCCTAACCTCAAAATAGTGAGCCAATAAATTCCCACTGCTTAAGGCAACCCAATGCATGGTATTTGCTTTGGCAGCCAGGAAACTAAAAACACAAGTACCAGCTAGTGGCGGAAGGTCTAAATAGGCATAATTCTTGTGGAAGGAAATTTGGCAATATACATCAAAGATCTTAAAAACATGCACACTCTTTAACATAGCAAACAACCAAAAAATGTACAAAACCATTTATATTCAAGGATTCAGGACAATATTATTTATAATGATGAAAAAAATAGAAATCTGCAATAGGAACTATTATGCCAATAGCACATTACACAGGCATCAAAATTCATGCTTCAAGGAATATGTTATGCCACAGGAAAATGTTTACAAAATATCCATAATGAAAAATTCAAGCTAAATAATAACTTGCACAGAATAATCCCAATTTTGTTTAAAACATATATATACAAACATATGCAAACACACACATATGGACACAGGGAAGTATGAGCATCAAAATGTTAAACGCAGATACTCTGAGCATTAGAATTATGGATTATTTGTACTTTATCCATTGTGCTTTAATTAACATTGATATTGACTATGTAATACTTTTGCAATTTGAAATATGATTAAAAAATAAATTTTAAAAGAAACAACACAAACTTGACCTAGACTCCAGCATATATCTAAAAAAAATTATCAGGTAACTATTTAAAAGACTAATTATCTATGAAAACATACTTCTTAAAAGAGAACTTCCCTTATTGCTAATAATTACTGAAGTTTTTCTATGTGCCAGGAGTGTTTTACAAATGTGATCTCAATCCTTAAAATAAACCTGTGAAGTAATAATATGATCACTTCATTTTAAAGATAAGAAAATTGAGGGTCCAAGAGGTAAAGTATGACATTTGAGAGGGGAGAAAACCAAATCATGGACCAAGGAACCTTTCTCTAAAGCCTCACATCCAATCCCTTTGTTAAACATACAGGCAAAACCTTGTTTCACATTGAATGATATCTCTAAAGGCAGAACATACTATGCTTTGGTTCAGAAGTTCATAGTTGGTATATGATTGTCAGGATGTCTATAATTTGCTCTAAACTACTTCAGCACAGGCAATATAACATCATAGTGGGTGTATTTAGTTTGAATTATACACCAGTTATACTCAGTCATCCCAATATGGGCTTCATACTCCAAGGGTTGTCTGCAAACATTCTAATCAGCAACCTCATTCTCCAGAAAATTCAGTTACCTTTATCCTTGAAAACCTTCAGAGACTTTGATTATTAACATAATGCTAACATGGTGATTTTCACTGGTAAAATTAGTAGCTTAACTAGCATAATGGATATTAGAAATGGACTCTTATTAATTTAATTAATGGAATTTAAGATATGAGGATTGGGTCAAAATTTTGAAGATATGGGAAGCGAATGTGGCTCAAGTGGTTGGGCTCCTGTCTACCATATGGGAGGCCCTGGGTTCAGTTCCCAGGGCCTCCTGGTGAGGGCAAGCTAGCCCGCGCCCACAGAGAGCTGACAATCTACACCTGTGGAGAGCTGACGGCCCATGCCTGTGGAGAACTGGCGCAGCAAGGTGATGCAACAAAGGGGAGACAAGCAGACACAGAGGAAACGTGCAACAAATAGACAGAGAAAGCAGACAGTGAGCACAAGTGGCAAGGGTGGGGGGGTAATAAATAAATAAAAATAAATCTTAAAAAAATATATATAACCTTATTTTTTTTAAATGTTAGCAATATACCCATCCTAACATAATCAGAGTATAAGACCCTAACAAGCCCTTCACCCTCCAACTTTAGGGGTGATAGCCATAGTTTATGCTTAAATGGTCATATGTCCCGCTAAAGGATCAGAAGATTCTGGTTGCCTGATGTTCTCTGTAAAATAGCTTAATCCTGCCTTTAGAACATTGTCAGTTGTATCTTCAATGAACCATTCATGCAATTCAATCAAAGCACCCAAAAGGACAGAGACTTCATCAAACCTACAAGCAGGCTAGGTTAAACTATTTTGTGCCTATTTACAAATAAATAATTAATAAATATGCATGTGTGTGGCAGAATTTCTTTATAAGCTGTGGGGATATAGCTAACTCTCACCTGTCTAGTTATCATTAATCCTCAGTATGTACCATACATAAGTATATACAACCTGACATAAAAATTAGCTTCTGACATGACTTCCATTGATCCCCACCTCCTGGGTATTTTTGTCCTTGTGTAATCCCCTTCCTTTGAATATGGGCTGGCTCTAGTGACTCAACTCTAATGAACAGAATTCAGAAGATATGAAGGCACGTCATTTCCATGATTAGGTTCAAAAGACTGCGGCTTCCACCTTGCTAGCATTCTTTCTTGACTTCTCACTAGCTCACCGTCACGTTGTAAGACACTCAATGGAGAGGACTATTTAGCAAAGAACCAAGGGAAACTGGATGACTCCTACTGGCAATCATGTGAATGAGCTTGGAATTGTATCATCAGCCTTCAGATGAGACCACAGGCCCAACATCACCTCAATTGAAGCTTCGTGAGACCGTGAAGTAGAGAATCCAACTAAGCTGTGCCTAGACCCACAGAAAAAGAAAGATATTAAATGTTGTTTCAAGCTGCTAAGGTTTGGGGTAATTTGTTACACAGCAATAAATAACTAATACAATTAATTTGCCAAAATGATGGAACCAATCAGTAGTTTAGCATTTAAAACATGTTTTTGAAATGCCATTTGGACTACATATACAGTATCTCTACTTTTTTCTTCAGTCTCAAGGAATTATCTTCCACTTTTAAAGTGGATTTTTGTAAGGCTAAAATAACAAGCATACACCCTAAGAAAGCAGCATATTCAGATCTCTTTATCTGTAGCAAGTCTAGGCCAGACCTTCTTCAAAGCTATGTTCAAATTGTTTGACTTGCCCACATTGTTTCAGTGACAAATATTTCACACACTGTTGAATTCAGTCTCTCTCTGCATCAGCCTCTCTATCAACACAATAAAAATAATGATGGAACTAATAATGGGGCCTTGCCAGGAAAGTGACTGAAATAACAAATTATTTTATCACACACTGAAAATGTATTTCATAAACTTAAAAAAAAAAATACTTCTATGCAATTGAACAATGAGAGCTCTGCATTTCCATAGCATTTCTAGTAGTCTCTAAGCACTCAGACAAACTGGGCTAAAAAAGAACACTTGCATGACAAGATTATCATCTCCCATATTATCTTCTGAGCCTCCCCAGAAAAGTAATATGCAAAATTTGCAAGCAACCAGGTGGAGGGTGACCAAAGGAATTCTTCTGACTCGGGTTTGGAATTCTTGTGTTCTTGTATGAGGGAAGAGCTGTGGATTGTTTTGTTTTGCTTTGGAGGGGTGGAGGCTGACACTCCAAAAGATACTTATATCCAGTGTAGTATAAGGCATGCATTCTCAACAGGGGCAACATTGAAAAGAGGTGAAAATCTGTTCACTTTTTACATATGATACACAGATACAATATAGTACATATAGATAGTATATCTATGGTATTAAAATTTCATGACAGGTGGTGGTGATTAGGAAGCAATAATGGGAAAAAGGTGAAGAAAGTGGCATAAGGATGCCTTTGCAGAACTGGGGAGCACACACTTCATCAAGCCATTAGGAGAGACACTGTGGAGCCAGGCCCCCACGGGAAATAGCAGTGATCTGTCTCTGTCTCCTTCTCTTCAGATTCCTGAAGTAACGACTTGACTCTGGCCTGGATTTCTTCCTTATCTGCTTTGCACAATTGATAGCCAATCCCTCGCCTGCAGATATGTGTGTGAGGCCTTTCATGCGTCCAAGACTTCCACCAGTCCCCATTTCCCTTCAGATCTTTTCTCTCTGTTTCCTTGATCTGTTGTTGTTTTTTTAATATAATGTGCTTGCTTACTCAAAACACATTAAAATACGTATCTGACATCCAGTGTGATACATGTTTATGGTACTCTTTCACCACTTCCAGCCCCTCTTCTGTTTGCCATCATAAGTCAAAACAAGAACAGGAAATAATGGCAAAGAGACAGAGACTCTAGCAGAGTCAGGAAACTGGTAACAGTCTCTCCAACTGAGGAAGGTATCTGAGCCATAGGGTGCACTCAAAAGTGCTTGCTGGCTGAGGGTGTAGTATATAAGAGCACTCACTCTTCCGTATGGCCTTGAGAGAAATTCACAGTAATTATTACCATTACTGTCTGTGATGATTAGGCTAATGTGTCAACTCGGCCAGGTAACGTGTCCAGGTGTTTGGTCAAGCAAGCACTGGAAGAATTGTAATACAAGAGCATTTATGGACTTCGGTCACCAGTGAGTTTACTGCATGGATGGATGATTACATCTGCATCAATCAGGGAGATTACATCATCAATGGGTGACGCTTTTATCCAATCAGTTGAATGCCTTAAAAGGGGAAGTGATTTCAACATTCAGAGAGAATTTCCCAGCTCGTCTTTGGACAGGCAACTTCTCCCAGAAACTCATCAAGGACCTTTCATCGGACTTTTGTCGGAGCCCCTGGTTTGCAGACTGCCTGCGGAACCTGGACTTGTGCATCCCCACGGTTGCGTGAGAGACTCTTATAAAATCTCATATTATTGACAGATATCTCCTGTTGATTCTGTTTCCCGAGAGAACCCTGACTAATACACTGTCCATCACTGCCATGGATATAGAATGGACATGGATAGAGACATGGATATTCTTTTTTTATATGAGGATATTTTTAAAACAGTGCAACAACAACCTGTAGTGCATGAGAAAGCAGAAAAAAGGGTATGTAGATACAGTAAAAAATGGTACAAATGCCAGCTAAACATGCCCTTAACCTGCATGGCACTCTGGAATTTAAGTCCCCTGGAGTCTGGATATAAACAAAGGTTGGGGACTCTAAACAGAAGGGAGAACAGTCTTGTTTTAGTTTACTAGACTACTCAAGCAAATACCTTGCAATGGTTCGGCTTAAACAATGGGAATTTATCATCTCACGGTTTTGAAGTGAAGAGAAAGGCCAAATCAAGGCATCATCAGGCAATGCTTTCTCCCCAAAGACTGTGGCATTCTGGGGCTGGATACTGGTCATCCTTGGTCCTCAGCTTGTCACAAGGCAAGGCACATGGTGGTGTCTCCTGGTCTCTCCCTTCTCTTCCAGGTTCTGTTGGATGTTCAGCTACCACCTGCTTCTTCTGTGGCTTTTTTCCTCTGTGTCTGAATTTCCTTCTACTTATAAAGGACTCCATCATTAGGATTAAGACCCATTCTGACTGAGGTCGGCCAGACCCTTAACTAAAGTTATTTCATCAAAAGGCCCAACTTACAAAAGGTTCACACCACAAGACTAAGTTTAAGAACATGTTTTTCTGGTGTACATACAGCTCCAGACCACCACAACTCTCCAGCTACTCAAGGCCTTTCCAAGCAACAACCTCATGGCCCCCCATTCCTCATGCCCATTCCGAGTTCTTGCAGTGTACCTGAGGTCCTTGCATCTGAATTCCTCCATCTTTACTGTTCAGGCCACATGGCCTCACTCTGACTATGTCAAGCATGCACATCTGGCCCTCATGCAAGCAGTTCAAGTGCACAGACCAAAGATGTAGCAGTGCAGCGTAGTGATAGAGAGCCCTCACTCGAGTCAGACAGGCTTGGGTTGAATCCCAGATTTATCACTCCCTATGTGTGTGACCTTGGAAAACTACTTTGTCACTTGGGGCCTCAGTTTCCCTATGGGTTGAGTGGGAAAAACAATTCCTATCTCAGAGTTGTTCAAAAGAAAAGATAAGGTAAAGCATGCCAAGTACAGTGGTTGGCATCTAGTATCAGCGTTACTAGACGCAAAAGCGCTGATAAGCACTACTTGTTATTTTAATATCTTTCTCAGCACTGATCATAGTTCTGAGCACTGAACTCTAAGTGGGGCTCAATAAATTTTCAGCACCAGGAAAGATTTACTGCCTGTCATGCTTTCAGCCCTGAGCTACATGCCTAGGAAGTAAAGCTATGTAAGGCACAGTCTCTGTTCTTGTGAATTTTATCTTATTTTTTCTTACATGTGTCTTCAGGATCCTACCCAATACCTGGCAAATAGTTGATACCCAAAAAGTATCTGTGGAACTGAACTTCAGAGTTTAAAAACTAGCTGTGGGGGATTGTGGGAACATGGCCAACGGGTTAGACATATAAATCTTAGCTCTCACTAAAACAACAAAGAAAATGCCAGAGCCTGCCATGGGGACCTGCTTTGGGGCACAGCAAACCAGGACACTGCTTACCAACTCCCAGAAGAGTGAGGGTCAGAGACAGGAAGAAGCCAAAACAAGTAATTGGAACACAGACAACAGCAACGAAACAGAATAAGAAGAACAAAGTGTCAAAGAGAAAACTTAACACACACAAAAACAGCAATTAAATAAAGCCATAGAGTAAAGAGAGGAGCTAATCAGCTGAATAAACCCATCAAAATAAAAAGATGACCAGAAGGCAACAAAAAATTACAAACCATACTAACAAACAGGAAGACATGGCCCAGTCCAATGAACGAACTAAAAACCAGGAAGAGGTGCAGAACATTGAACAACTAATCAAAGCTGTCCAAACAAATATCATGGACCAACTTAATGAAGTGAAGGAAGAGATTAAGGATATTAAGAAGATACTGGGAGAACATACCAAAGAAATTGTAAACATACATAAAAAGATAACAGATATGATGGTGATGAATGCCACAATCCAAGAAATCAAAAGGACACTAGAAGCACATAACAGTAGATTTGAAAAGGCAGAGGAAAGAATTAGTGATGTGGAAGAAAGTACATCTGAAATCAAACAGATAGAACAGATAGATACAAAGACAGAACAAATCCAGCAGGGACTTAGGGATTTGAATGACAACACAAAAGGCACAAACATATGCATTATAGGCATCCCAGAGGGAGAAGAGAAGGAAAAGGGGACACAAGGAGTGTTGGAGGAAATAATGGCTGAAAAATCCCAACCCCATTGAGAGAGATGGATGTACAAGCCCAGGAAGTGCAGTGCACCCCAAACAGTATAAATCCCAACAGGCCTACTCCAAGACACATATTCGTCAAACTGTCCAATGCTCAAGACAAAGAGAAAATACTGAAAGCAGCAAGAGAAAAGAGAATCATCACATACAAGGGAAGCTCAATAAGATTAAGTGCTGATTTCTCATCTGAAACCATGGAGGCAAGAAGGCAGTGGTATGACACAGTTAAGGTACTAAAAGAAAAAAACGTCCAGCCAAGAATTCTCTATCCAGCAAAGCTGGCATACAAAAATGATGGAGAGTTCAAAATATTCACAGATAAACAGAAATTATGAGAGTATGCCAATAAGAAAATGGCTCTTCAAGAAATACTAAAGGGAGTTCTACAGGTTGAAAGGAAAAAAACAGGAGAGAAAAAGGTGAAGGCGAGTGTAAGAACAAATAAAAGACAAAAAGAGAAATAAAAACAACATATGACATACATAAACCCAAAGAAAATACGGTTAATGTAAATAATTCCTTAAGAGTAACAACACTGAATGTGAATGGATTAAACTCACAAGTCAAGAGACACAAATTGGCAGAATGGATAAGGAAATATGACCCAATTTTATGTTGTCTACAAGAATCCCACCTTAGAACCAGGGATTCAAGGAGGCTGAAAGTGAATGGCTGGAAAACAATCTTACAAGCAAACAATAACCAAAAAAGGGTGGGAAAAGCTATACTAATGTCAGACAAAATAGACTTTAAATGCGAAACTATTATAAGAGAAAAAGATGGACACTATAGATTAGTGAAAGGGGTAATCTTTCAAGAAGAAAGAACAATCATAAACATTTATGCACCTAACAGGGGCGCCTCAAAATACATGAGGCAAACACTGGAGAAACTAAGTGTAGAATAGATGCCTCTACAATTATAGTGGGGGACTTTAATACACTATTATCATCATTAGACAGAACATCTCGACAAAGAATCAATAAAGAAACAAAGACTTTGGTTAATACATTAGAGGATCTGGACCTAATAGACATATACAGAACATTACACCTAAATACAGTGGGATATACATTCTTCTCAAGTGCACATAGACCATACTCCAAGATAGGCCACATGAGAGGCCACAGAAAAAATCTCAATGAATTCAGAAAGATTGAGATTATACAAAGTAATTTCGTTGACCTCACTGGAATGTAATTGGAAAACAGAAGGGCCAGAGAACCAGATTAGGCACAAAGATATGGAAGTTAAACAGTACACTCGTAGACCAACAGTGGGTCGAGGAGGAAATCTCAATAGAAATCAGTAACTACCTTGAAACAAATGAAAATGACAACACAACATATCAAAATCTATGGGATGCAGCAAAAGCTGTACTGAGAGGGAAATTCATAGCCATAAATGTATATATCAAAATAGAAGAGCTAAAATCGAAGACCTAACTGCACACCTGGAGGAACTGGACGAACAACAACAAACTAACCCCAAAGGAAGTAGAAAGAATGATATAGCAAAGATTGGAGCAGAACTAAATGATATAGAAAATAAGAAAGCACTAGAAAAAATAAAACCAAAAGCTGATTCTTCGACATGATCAATAAAATTGACAAACCCTTAGCCAGACTAAGAAAGAAAAAAAGAGAACAGATGCAAATACACAAAATAAGAAATGAGGAAGGGGATATCACCACTGACCCCACAGAAATAAAGAGTATCATAAAAGGATACTGTGAAAAATTATATGCAAACAAGAATGATAATTTAGAGGAAATGGACAAATTCCTAGAAACTCACAGGCAGCCTACATTGATGAAAGAAGAAATTGATGAACTCAACAGTCCAATTACAAGTAAAGAGATAGACTCAGTTATCAAAAACCTCCCAACTAAGAAGAGCCCAGGACCAGATGGCTTCACAGCTGAATTCCACCAAACATTCCAGAAAGAACTCACACCAATCTTGCTTAAGCTCTTCCAAAAAATAGAATTAGAAGGAACATTGCCTAACTCATTCTACAATGACAACATTACCCTAATACCAAAGCCAAACAAAGACATCACAAGAAAGGAAAATTACAGACCAATCTCTCTAATGAACCTAGATGCTAAAATCCTCAACAAAATACTTGCTAATTGCATTCAACAACACATCAAATGAATTATACACCATGATCAAGTGGATTTCATCCCGGGTATGCAAGGATGGTTCAACAGAAGAAAATCAACCAATGTAATACACCACATAAATAGATTGAAAGAAAAAAATCACATGATCATTTCTATAGACACAGAAAAAGCATTTAACAAAATACAGTACCCTTTCCTGATAAAACCACTGCAAAAGATAGGAATAGAAGGAAACTTTCTGAACATGATGAAGGGTATATATGAAAAGCCCACAGCCAACATCATCTTCAATGGTGAAATCCTAAAAGTTTTCCCTCTCAGATCAGGAACAAGACAAGATGCCCACTATCACCGCTCCTATTTAACATTGTCTTAGAAGTACTTGCTCGAGCACTGAGGCAAGAAAAAGATATAAAAGGCATCCAAATTGAAAAGGAAGAAGTAAAAATCTTACTATTTGCAGACAACATGATCGTATACATAGAAAGCCCTGAGAAACCTACAACAAAGCTTCTAGAACTTATAAATGAGTTCAGTAAAGTTGCAGGCTATAAGATCAATGCTCAAAAATCAGTAGCATTTCTGTACACCAATAACGAGCAATCTGAGTAGGAAATCAAGAAAAAAAATACCATTTATAATAGTAAGTAAAAGAATTAGATACCTAGGAATAAATTTAACTAAAGATGTAAAGGACTTATATATAGAAAACTATATAATACTGTTAAAGGAAATCAAAGAAGACTTAAATCAATGGAAAAATATTCCCTGTTCATGGATAGAAAGACTAACTATCATCAAGATGTCTATCCTACCCAAACTAATCTACAGATTTAATGCAATCCCAATAAAAATCAACACAGCATTTTTTAATGAAATGGAAAAACTAACTACAAAATTTATTTGGAAAGGTAAGAGGCCCTGAATCACCAAAGACATATTGAAAAAGAAAAATGAAATTGGAGGAATCGCACTACCTGACTTTAAAACATACTACAAATCTACAGTGGTCAAAACTGCATGGTTTTGGCACAAGAATAGAAATCCGACCAATGGAACCAAATTGAGAGTTCTGATATAGATCCTCGCATATATGGTCATCTGATATTCGACAAGGCCACCAAGCCCACTCAATTTGGAGAGAATGGCCTCTTTAACAAATGGAGCTTGGAGAACTGGATATCCATATCCAAAAGAATGAAAGAGGAACATCATCTCACACCTTATATAAAAATCAACTCAAGATGGATCAAAGATCTAAATATAAGAACTAAGACCATAAAGACCTTGGAAGATAATGTAGGGAAGCATCTACAGGACCTTGTAATAGGAAATGGTTTCATGAATTTCACACCCAAAGCACAAGCAACAAAAGAAAAAATAGTTAAATGGGATCTCCTCAAAATTAAAAACTTTTGCAACTCAAAGGACATTATCAAGAAAGTAAAAGGCAGCCTACCCAATGGGAGAAAACATTTGGCAACCATATACCTGATAGGAGCCTAATATCCTGTATATATAAAGAAATCCTACACCTCGAAAATAAAAAGACAAACAATCCATTTAAAAAATTGGCAAG
>JAQZBX010099146.1:0-11503 GCA_029593785.1 Cabassous unicinctus
TTTTTTACTTAGTATAGCTTTCTTTGAATTCAGTACCAAATAAAGTGTCATTTATTCTTATGTTACATGCTGGACTTTCTGCAAACATGGCCTATTTCCAAACTATTTCTAAACTTATTTTTGCTTTGATGTCTTGTTTAAATATACCAGTATTATTAAATAATATTTAATTGCTATGGGACATACTAGTAATTTGTATGGTTATCTTGTTGATCTCCAAGATTTTGATGGAAATTTTGCATAAACTTATTTATCAAATTTATTTATTTGAAGAGCATTTAGAGTTAGGTCATAAGTCATTAAGTGACAATGTTTCAATGAGCTCTTAATTTATGATTATTCAAACTTTATTCAATTCTCTAATTCATATTAAAAACAATTAAGTATTAAATAATGAGTGGGTTTTCTTGCTCTAATTTTTAAAAGCAAAAGAGAGCATATTTATACTAGATCTACTAGATTTCTATAAATACATATTTTTAGATTTAAAAATAGTATTATCATGCTAAAAAGTAATAACATATTAAATGATAGTTTTCCTTCTATCAGAATAAAGTAGACTTTCATATTTTCATAATGATAAATAGGTCAACCTATCAGAAAGATATGTTGATTTGAAATATAGAGGTACATAATAGCAATATGTCAAAATCTTTAAAGGATTAATTGACAAAACTAAAAGGAAAAATAATCTAATCCATAATAATAGCAGGAGACTTGAATTCTCATTAACTGACAGATCAGGCAGACAAAATATCAGTAAGGATTTAGAATATGTGCACATTATAATTACTAAACAAGCTACATTTCATATGTGAAACACAGCACCCAACATCGACAAAAAGTATATTATTTTCATGTGTAAATCGCATTGTGAATGCAATTTACAGCACTGGATTATATACTTGAATACTGTTAAAATGGGAATTGTTAGGTTGTATATATGGTACTAGAATACATTTTAAAAAAAAATCTATGAAACTGCATAACACAAAAAGTAAACCCTAAGTTTACATGGACTCTAGCTAATAGTACAATTATAAAAAAAGTGTTTTCATCAATTGTAGCAAATTTATGATACCAATGCAAGGTGTTAGTAATAGGGTGGTACATGGGAATCTTGTATTTTATGTATGGTTGTTGTGTAAACCCACAACTTCTCTAATAAAAAATGAAATGTTTACCAAAATTCATCAGATGATAGATTATTATAGATTATTATTCAAGTTTCAATAAATTTCAAAGACAAAATCGTTTTGAGGAGGTTCTCTGTTCACTGTGGATTCAACGATTACTAGATATTTGCTGTTTGGAAATAAAACCTTAAATAACTGTTGGGTAAACAGGAATAACAAAGGAAACTAGAAAGTAATTTGCACTGCATGACCATAAAAATACGATATATCATAACTTGTGGGTATAATATAGCCAAAAGACATATATTTAAAAAGGAGATAGACTAGAAATAATGGTGTAATCTTTCTTATGAAAATAGAAAAGGAAAAGTAAATCTAATCCAAACATAGTAGAAAGGAATAACTAAAGAAGAACATAAATCAAATAAACAGAAAACAGACAAAGTTGAGAAAAATGAAAAACAAAAATTCATCCTCTGAAAAGATTAATAAACTTGATATATTGTACATACTCCTGTGGGCAGTATCTACTAAAGCCCAACCCATCAATTAAGTAATTCCAATTCTAGGATTATAGCCCCCAAAATGCTAACATATGTTCAAGAAAAGTTTTCACATAAGTATTCATAGTAACCTAATATGAATAGCTCCAAACTGTACTTAACAAATGTCCATCAATTGTAGAATGGATAATAAAACTGTAGCATATTCATGTAATTGAATACCTTCTAGGAATAAGAATAATGTATAACTATACACAGCTTGGGTGAATCCCACGGGCATAACATTGAAAAAAAGCCAGCACAAAGGCATACATTATGCATTATTCATTTATCTAAAGATCAAAAACCATGCAAAACTAATCTATAGTAGTAATACTCTTTGAGAAAGAGAAGTACCATGTGGATGTATAAGCAGAGCCTATTGAAGCCTGGCAATGTTGTTTCTTGGTCTGAGTGCTAGTTACATGGGTGGATTCACTTTGCGAAAGCTGGAAAATTATTGCAAGTACATGTTTTCCTGTACACATATTTTAGAATTCAATGCATGTATTTAAAAAAAGATAAGTCATAGTCACATCACCTCTTTTTTAATTTAAAGAGCATGGTTGTTGTGTAAGAGTCCAACAATTTTTAACATGTTAGATTTTTTGCTTAGGGTTATATCTACACCAAAATAACTATCACAATTCCTTGCACAAAATAGTTTTTATTGTTGTCTATCAAATGAAGAACTGTGGTTTAAAAATGGAATGACAGTGGTCACCAAAGTTCTGGATGTTTTGCCTTTCCTGTCTGCAGGGTTTCGGCCAACACCACTATTTGGGAGCTTGTGAAATTCCTGATCCACATAAATATGATCCCACACAATAGCTGACCAGGGAGTCCATTTGATAGAAAAGGGACCGTATAAGGGGTTTGCTCCACTAGTCAATGCACAGCACCATCCAGATGCAGCGCACCATATGCAGCACTAGAGCAAACAGCTAAAAGACAGCCTAAGTTCCATGCTGTGTATCTTGGTTTCCCAGCTGTTATGACAAATAGCACAAAATGTGTTGGTGTAAACAGTGGAAATTTTTGGCTCAAGGTTTTGAAGCAAGAAGTCCAAAATGGAGGCAGAAGCAAGAAGATGCTTTCACTCAAAGATTAGATCACATGTTGAGGTCTTCTCCTTTCTCTTCTGGCTTCTGTTGACTTTCCGCTTCTGTCTCGCAGCTCCTCCCCATGACTTTCTCTCCCTATGCCTGAATTTCTTCTGCTTATAAATGATACTACTAATCGAGATTAAGGACTACCCTCATTCGGTTGGGCCACACCTTAACTAAAAGTAACATCTTCAAAAGGTCCTCTTTACAAAGGGTTCACACTGACAGGGATGTGAGTTAAAATAAAGAACATTTCTAAATTAGAGTACATAATTCAATCTACTACTCTGAAAAGATGAGGTACCATGTTTCAGGACGTAGAGAATGCATTAGATTAGAGAACTTTGTGTGCCAGGGTGTCACCAGTATGAAAAACACAAGGTTCTGGAAACAAGGAGTTCCAATACAAGTGACCTCACTTACCATAATTCTAAATGACCCTTCTAAATAACCCATTTGGAGATTTTTTACTTTTTATCTTTGCAGCTATTGTCTCTACAAAGATGGAAATCCTGGACTCCAAGGAAATGTATTCTCAGCAATGGACCCATTGGATTATAAACTATGGCTGCTTCTGGTTCATTTTGGGTTCCTTGAGTCCAGGGACTAGCGCATGAGGAGTCTCCTAACCCATATCATTAAGAAAGTGTAGGTCTGTTTTTACACAATGATGGCAAGAAGAAATATGTGTGACATCTACCTGATCCAGTTGGGACCCTCTTGGTGTTCTTTTGTCACATTGGAATGGTGGACAGACACGTGCAGCAACCATGGCCTGAGACAGATATGATTGCTAAGGTTTCATAACACTCAGAAATGAAGGTTTAGATTACACCACCAGGTAAGTCATCAAGACTAGGGGAGGTGATAGCTTCAGGTATGGGGGATTTAAATGAATATTGGAGAAAGATAAAGTTGAACACCAGTTGCAGGCCTAAGACCAATTGCAGAAAGGCAGACTATATTTCCTACCCCTAAGCTCTCCGTTCTATGTTTCCCCTCCAGAAGAAAGACCCATGGGAACCATGGAGGTGCTGCTCCCTAAATCTGGTAGAGAAATAGATGGGATGGACTATAGTAGACATGAAAATAGACCATTTAGCACTTCTGCTGTGGAATCCTAACTGACTTCTGACCCTCTTGCTTCCTGTACTATGCTTGCACTGAAGCTATGCTTCCTTTAGGCTGCCTGTGACTGAGAATGGTAAGGGTATTAAGGGAGATCCATAACAGAGAGAAGCAGGATTTCCTCTATAGGACATCATGGCTTGAGAACTAGCCATTGACCTGGCTAAACATTTCTAGCAACTGTGCTGCAGGCTTAGACTCTTCCTACCCAATTCTCTTTCCCTCCATTTCTCCTTCCACAGGTGTCAGATCATAAGATCTCAATGAGGATTGGAAGTCACAGCCCCAGAAGGTCCCTCTCCCCTATTCTTCTGCTCTCTCCCCCAGTAAACCATTTGCATGTTATATCTCTTCTTGAAGCTTTCTTCTCAGTGGATGCAAACTAACGAAATAATGTCAGTATCTATCTCATGAAATAAACTAGATCAGTTAAAATAGAGCCTGATATGAATTAAGAGTATCAGAGAACTTCCTGGCACATAAATGGCTTGCAGAATATAAATCTCCTCCAGACTGACAGTTACTGTATTAGGGCATCTGCTAGGTGAACACAGAATACTGGATTTCAGCTGCCACTGGTCTATCAGCCTGGAACCCTTGGTTATTGAAATTGTTGTTTCAATAATTTGTCCTAATTGCTTTGCAACCATATCACCTTTTTAATTTCAGAGATTTTCTTGTCTTGCAATTGTATTCTTCTCATCTTCTGACTGGCAACATAGGTATGATAACACACACACATGTGCATGCACAGAGGTCTACTCCTGCCAATTCCTTTTCTGTAGTACGTGAAGAATCAGTGAGTCAACTTTACAGATGGTCAAAACAGCCTGGTTTGAAAGACTCACAGTATGTATTTCCTTACATTTTTGTGTCATTTAAACAAAGATAGTGCTAAAGATAAATATTGTATGTTACACAAAGCTGGATCTACACTTTATTGATTACCTATTACCGTTTGATTAATACAGTCATGAATAATATAACTTCTCTGAAGAGCTGTATCATTCTGCAGATTTTATTTTTAGAGATTTCATTTAACCCACCATGATATCGGTGATGGCTCATAATAACTGCTAAAACCTTTAGTCAATCATTCGTATGCTTTCAATTACTTGAATATATTGGGCATGAATAATTAATATTTTCAGTTCTCATTTAAATATTTTTCATTATTCAGGCTGCAGAAGTGTTTTTTTTTTTTTTCCTGCAGCGGCAGAACCATTTCTACGATACTTTCCATTCCTTTTCACTATATTGTATTAAGGGAAACTTGAGTGAACTGATTTTTTGAGGCCTATAATATGCCAGTAACTGTGCTGGAAAGCTCACATAAGTCATTTCATTTAATCCTCCCAATGCACTGCGTGGTTAGCATTATCAGCTATATTTTGAAAGATATGAATACTAAGTCTGAGAGAAAAGAGGAATAACTCGCTCCAGTTCTTAGTAAATTGTAGAGCCAGGAATTAAGCTCAGCCTTCTCTGACTCCAAAGGACCTAACTTCCCGCTCCAAACTTAACTTCTGTTTCATTATGCCATTAAAGTCATCAACCAGTGAATGCACTTAGCAGAATTTATTACGGTGACATGTTTATATATTTTATTAGTATTAAAATAAGCTAATGGTTATTGCCATATTTACTGAGTTATATGTTGCACGGACTTAATGGTTATTGGAATATTAATAAAATATACAGAGCATTTTTGTAGTGGTAATTGCCATTTTAAGAAGATTAATGAAGAAGTTTATAAGGCTACAAAAATAATAAATATGCTGAAGGAAAACACTGTCATAATGCATATTCAAAGAGTAACACTGCTTGGATGGTTATGGATTAAAAAAGTAATTTTGCTGGAATGTTCTATTAGTCTGTTAAATTTAAAGTTAAAATAGTAGAGAGAAGATATACTTTAATGGTCCCTCTGTCTGCAGCCTCACCCTGATTCAGTCCATCTACTAGAATACTCTTCTTAAAACATAGCTTTATTTATGTTACCTGAGTTTTTCAAGTTCCTTTAGATTAGCATCAACAGGAAAATAAAGTCTATTTCTGTAACCTGTAATAACATTCATAGTATGACTCTGCTTCAAATTTCTACTCTCCCTGCATTATTTCCTTTTTTGAATAAAATGATTTACTCATTGTGCATGAAAGTTGCCATTGTTTGCCTAGAAATAAATATCTGTCCATCTGCCTTTAACCTGTTCAATTTATACAACCTGTTAACACTCTGTTCATATATCTTCTCATCACTAATCTGATGTCAGGTATATTTATAGGTACTATTTTAAGTCATATTATCCAGTATACAATTTAATTGTTTATTGCTGATTAATAGGGATACAATTGACATAATTGATTTTATATTAAATATATGTAAGTCTCATTATTATTTTTGGTTTGTAGATTTTATCTGTAGTGCTACTTAGTTGATCATATAGTCTATGAAGAATGTCAACTTTGCTTATTTCTTTCCAATTCTTAGTTATACTACTGATATGTATGTGGGATGTGACTGAATGCCTGTGAGGAGGCGCTCGTCCAGGGCAGGGCAGACGGGGTCTGTTAGAATTTCTAGGATGGCCACTACAGTGCGGAACACAAGTTAGCTAGAGAGTGTCTGCACATTGTTACTGATTCTCTTAAAAGAGGAAAGTTTACAAATTTTCACCATTAACTGTGCCTGCTGTAGGGTTTGATAGTACACTTTATTAAGGCTATGTGTTTCTCTTCACTTCTTAGTTAATAAGAGATTTAATTTAAGTCATGTTTTGATTATTATTTAATGTTCTTTCTATTTCTATTAAGCTGCTCATACGTCATTTATGTTTTCTAGTAATCTAACATGGCGACTTATATTACTAGGTATTTTCCTGTTAAACTGTTCTTGCTTTTCTGAGATAAACAAAACTACCTTATTTTTGTATGTTTGTCTGTTTTAAAACTATTTCTGAACCTAAAATCTTTGCATCTTTATTAACAAGTGTAGTAAAATCAATTTTCTTTTTCATGATTCTCCTTGTTTATTTTATTGATAGTGACCCTCTTTATGCCTAATAACTCTTCTTGCTTTAAGGCCCTTTTATCTAATAATATTGTAACCATTCCTGTTTTCCTTTAGATAGAATTTTCTCAGTATAATAATCTTTAAAAATACTCCTATCTTATAAGTAGCAATTTAGTCATTAAAATAGATTGTAATCCTGTGATAACATGCTTCAAGGTAGCGCAGGTTTAGCTATAATATGGATGGAAACTGATTCCTTTCCTCAGCCATCCCTGACATTGTATAAATGCTTAAATAACTTACTCCACATATCAGTATGCCATGGTCTAAGCATATTTTAGAATGTCTTATTGTATTTAGGTACCTGCAGTATCATTAAGATATGCCCATATGCAAATTTATTGTAAGACATGTACTTTTGAATCTAAGTAATTATTCATTCACCTTTTCCCCATTCTTTCTATTCCTTTCTTTAATTCCAATTAGACCTGATAGACTCTCTCCTTATGATTCATTATATTGTCTTTTGTATGCTTTTTCTTCTGCTTCTATCTACTGCAATATGCATCACAGTGTGAACTCTTTCCACATTTTAAAAGCCAGTTGAATCAACTGATAAACATTTCTAAGTTTAAAATTTAGTAAGAACACTCTTACAAATTTTATCTGAATAATTTAAAAACATTTTGTTCATTTTGGATTGCATATTTTCTTATATGCTTAATTATTTTTTTAAATGCATTTAACATAATTTTAAAACCTAGCAAATAATTCTATAACCTGCAGTTTTAGGAGTCTAAATCTGTTATTATATTTATTAAGATACAATTGAATATATTTTTCTTTTTTCCCTTTTGACCTAGATAGTAATCCTTTGTCAATATTATTTTTGTTGCAGATTATTTATTCCAATATGCATTTTTAATAATTGTATATAAAGACCCATGTCCTAGGATGTTATTTTTAATATTGATAAAATTATTTGGGATATTGTTAAAAACTTCATTTTCAGTCATAAACATATTACCACTAATTTCTTCAAATATTTTTTGAGTTATGCCTTTTATGATTAGCTCTTTAATTTGTATTTATTTTTATAAATGCAAAATATATATTTCAATCTAATTTCTAATATGTAGAAGCAAATGTCCCAACATCAATTATTCAATAGTTAATATTTGCTCTACAGCTTTAAAATGTCAAGTTTATAATATAATAAATTTCCATATTGAAAATAAAATGGATGGCTAGTATGAACTGCTGGCTCCCTCTCCAAAATGGGGATGCTACAGAAGACAAATATGTGGATCTGAAAAACAGACATAAAATCTATATGAAACTTATGTGGAGACAGAAAACATTTCACGGAGAAAATTCAAGTATATATTTTGAGGAAATCTACCCAATTATGATTTTAAAAGAATAAAAATCTATCTCTAATTAACTCTTTAAGAGCAAAGAAATCGTATTCAATTTGTCAGGTATAAAGGTGTAGAAGACAGACAAGTATTTTTAAAAAATATATGGTACCAACAAATAATAAGAAAATAAAAGCCTAATGGAACAAACTAAAAACAGATGTTCATAGATGGATATGACAATGGTGGCATCTAAAATAATTGGGAAATAATGGAATATTTAGTAGTAGGTTTAGGTAAAACTGGCCACTATATGCAAACTGGAAGGTTCTTTATTTTTTTATAAAAATATGTAAATGCTATATAAATGGACCAAAGATAGACCTTGTATATTGGTCCCTATGTTTTTTACTGCTTCCCAGCAGGCTGGGACAGTTAGCCAAAATGCCTCCTGGGCCAAACTCAAATTCTTAGATATCAAGTCTATTTTAGTCTGAAATGCAATATACCCAAAATGAGTTGGCTTTTACATTTGGGATTTATTAGCTTACAGTTCTGAGGCATCATCAGGTGACACTTTTTCCCTGAAGATTGGCTGCTGGCAATCCTGGACTCCTCTGTCACATGGCAAGGCACATAGTGGTACCTGCTGGGCTCTCCCTTTTCCTCTGAGCTTCCTTGCCTTCAGCTTCCTGCTTTTGTGGCTCTCTGAATTTCATACTCTTGTAAAGGACTACAGTATGAGATTTAAGACTACACCTGGGCTTAGCTTTACTGAAATAACTTAATCAAAAGGCCCTTAACTGAAGTAACCTAACCATAAAGCACTATTTACAATAGGTTTATACCCACAGGAATGGATTAGCTTTAAGAACATGATTTTCTGAGGTCCAAATAGCTTCAAAACATCGCACGAATGTTTTAAATATAGCCCAAATGAGCATAATTTTAGCTATTTAGAGCCTGTCTACTTTGGATGCCCCACAAAACTGCACTCAACTTCTACTAGCCATAAATAAGATAAACCCTGGGACTGTAAAAGGCTCCAACCCCCTGCTGTACTTCAGAGCTCTCCATTAGAGACTCATCATCTAGCTGCTGGGTAGCATCACCTAGATACCTAAGCCATATCTGCCATTCTCCCACTGGAATTCCCTTGCCCTGCTACCCTGCTGGGCTGAAGCGTTATGCTGCTGCCGCCCCTAGAAGGACTACTGTTGACAGGGACTCTCCTTTTCATGCAAGCCTGCCTAAGCACTGCCCAAATAATGCTTGTTGTGTGCTCCTGAAATCTCATGATCAAATATTTGCCTTAGTCTGCCCCTAAATCCTTGAAGTCACCATTGTAAAAAAATAATTAAAATTATGAAGCTAATTACAGAAAATACGAGATGACAATTTCATAAATAACTATGTCATCTTGAGACAGAAAAATAACTTTTTAGAGAGACAAAAGCCCAATTCATGAAGAGAAATAATGATCAAATTTCAGTATATCAAAACTAATGCTTTAAACCAAAGGCTAAATCTAAAGAATAAGTTAATTAATGCCAGATTTTCACACTGTCTATATGATATTGACAGGATAAATATAATGTTTCAGAGGCAGCAATAATGAAGTGCATGAAGATATGGAATCTGGAGTTAGACTGCCAAGGTTCAAATACAGTCTCACAGTCTACTATTTTTTTTTTTTTTTTACCTTTATATGTTTTGTAACATCTTTGTGCATCAGTTAGTTTATCCAGCATTATTTCTTCAGAGTATTCTTATAAATATTAATTAACTTACTATATGGCAAGAGCTTAGAACAGTACCTGGACTCTATAGTAAAATAAATGTTAAGTAGCACTTTTACTTTTATTATATGTATAATCATTTATTACCAACAAAGAATACAGTTTATATAATAAAAAAAAGATAAATACAATTTGTTTCAGATTGTCAAAGGGCTGCTCATCCAAAGTACCAAAAATGTGTTTGCTTTTATTAAGAGTATTTATCTGAGGTAAAAGCTTACACTTCCAAGGCTGTGAAAAGTCCAACCTGAGGCACCATAAGAGGTGTTTTCCCACCCAAGTCATCTGCCATGCACTGAAGCAAGATGTTGGGTGATCTCTGCCTGGTCTCTGCTCTCCACTCTGGGCTTGCTCTGTTAGGCTCAGCTGCTCCACTTTCTTCCCGATTTCAGCTGCAAGCTGGGATAGGGCTTGTCTCTTTCTAGGCTTCCTAGATCAATCTTGGCTCTTCCAGTCTCTTCCCAAGTTCAGCTGTAAACTATCAGGCATATAACTGGACTGGTCTCCTCTTGAGCTACTCCATGGGCCCAGCCTCTTGGAGCTTCATGCTTAAGCAATCCTCTCTCTCACATTGCAGAAACAAAAATATGCCCACAAACTTTTCCTCTATCTGTCCCTGTAAGCCTCTTTATAACAGACCCAGCAAGGGGGCTGGAACTCAATATGAGTCACCCCTCACCAATGTAATACAATCAGAAGTCCTGAGGAATCTTATCAAGTAGTCTAATCAAAGGCCCCAACTGAATTTAATACAATTTAAAGGTATCACCTCCAGAGGAATAGATTAGTTTACAAACATCATCTTTCTCTTTTTGAGATTCATAAAATAATCTCCACCTGCCACACAATTTAGCTAATTTTCTTAATAAATGTAAGCTAGTATTTTTAATTTTATTTGTATGATAATCTATTACCAACAAGGAAATACAATTTATATAATAAAAGGTAAACCTTTGTATTAGTCAGCCAAACAAGTGCTGATGCAAAATACCAGAAATCTGCTGGCTTTTATAAAGGGTATTTATTTGGGGTAGAAGCCCACAGTTACCAGGCCATAGGGTGCAAGTTACTTCCCTCACAAAAGTCTATGGCCATGTGTTGGAGCAAGATGGCTGCCGATGTCTGTGAGGGTTCAGGCTTCCTGGGTTCCTCTCTTCCTGAGGCTTGCTTCTCTCCGGGCTCAGCATCTCTGTTTCCTCCACAAGGTCAGCTGTAGACTATCAGGTGAACGGCTTGTTTCTTGGGGCCTTTTCTCTTTCCTCACGACCAAGTTCCTCTGTGTGCTTACTTCCCAGGGCTCAAGCATTAAAACTCCAACTCTGTCCTTTGCCATGTCTTTTATCTGTGCGTCACCACCCACCAAAGGGTGGGGACTCAACACCCTACTGACATGGCCCAATCAAAGCCCTAAAATTTAATCA
>JAQZBX010099147.1:0-11503 GCA_029593785.1 Cabassous unicinctus
CGGGCTCCTGAGCGTGGGGAAGGGGAGGGGAGAGGCCAGCCTTTCAGGGGGTCCAGGCCCAGGGGGACGCGCCCAGGAGCGCTCGAGCTTGGGAGTGAGCTCTTGCTTTCTGGCCCTTTACTTGCCTGCTTAGCCTGGCACGTCCTTGAATTCCTTCTCGTGACGTAGCCAAGAACCTGGAAACCCACTGCGGACAACAGTATTATATTGCTGTAATTTCTTAGAAACATGGTGATTTTGATCTAACCATTTTCAATAAAGTGAAGAAAAGAAATTCTAAGGATTAAGAAAAAGTTTTTTATTAAATATTTGAGAATACCCAGGAAAAAGTGCTTGGAAAGTCAATTTACAAACACGAAATTAGATTAGTGGTTATGTAGGGCTGGGGAAGCACTGCTAAGGGATGTGGAGTTTTCCTTTTTGGAGCAATGAAATTGTTTTAAAAAATTTTGTGGTGATAAAAGCACAACATTGTGATTACACTAAATGCCATTGATTATACACTTCGGATGGATGGTGTGGTATATGACTATATCTCAATAAAACTGCTTAATAAATAATTGTGCAAGAATAGCCAGAAATGGCAGCTCTGTACAGCAGGGGAACATAGATGGAGAGGTGAAGAATTTTCTTGTTTTTCATTATTGAAATAATGAAACCTCTCTAATAATGACTGAAGTGATACATACACAACTGTGTGATTATAGCGAATATCATTGCTTGTACACTTTTGATGAATTGTATGCTTTATTAATCCATGTCAACTAAATTGATTTTTTTTTAAAAGATACAGCATTGGGTCACCTGAGCAGAAACACGTATTTGGAAAGACAGCGCGCGTGCGCAGCACGGGGGTGGGCGATGCGCACGCGGGGTGGGCGTGGCGTAAGCGTACGCGTGCGCGGGGCAGCGCGGCGCCCCCCGCCTCACGCTCGGCAGTTACTGTGCAGCTGGTGCGAGGAGACCACCGTCCGGTAATGGATTTTGAGAATCTTTTCTCCAAACCCCCCAACCCGGCCCTCGGCAAAAATCCGGCCACGGACTCTGACGAAAGGTGACCCCGTCTTTTCATCCTTTGAGCGCAGGGACTCGAGTCGCGATCCCACCGCCTCGCACGGGGTCCCGCGGGAGCGCGCAGCGCCTGCGCGTGGGGTGCACCGCGCCCCCCGAGGGGTCCCCCGCCCCGGAGTCCCCGGCGCCCCCCGGCGCCCCGGCCGCCCCCCGCCCCCGCGCTGCGCGCTCCCGCGGCCGCGGCGCCCCCGCGCTCTGAGCCTGTGGTGCTCGGGGGCTGAGCCCGCGGGTCGGGTCGCCGCTGAGGGGCGCCGGGCGGCGTCGGCCCCAGGCCTGGCCCGCGGGGGAGCGGGGCGCCTTCGCTCTCCACCGCGGGCCCCGCGTCGGGCGTGGGCCGCGTCGCCGCCTCCACCGCGGCTGCGGGCGACCGTCGTGCCGCGGGCGGCCGCTGCTGTGCTTTCGAGTCCCTGCGTTCGGCTCTTTATGTTCCTAGAGGTGAAAGTGCAGGGGCATAGTAGCTGGTAGTGCCAGTATTTTTAAACGCAGGGAGACTTGCCCTGTGGCCTAGTACGGGGCCTGTCCTGGAGAATGAGCCGGGCACGAGGGCAGGCGGCGTCTGCGGGCAGTGGCGCACCGTGCTCTGGTGCCTGCGGGCTCCGGCGCCGCGCTGTTGGTGAGCCCAGGTTAGCAGCTCCCCCGCGTGCGCCTCTGCTTCCTGCGCCGCGCAGCAAGGGCTCTTCCTCTCTGTCGAGCAGGTGGAAGGCGCTCAGGGCAGGGACAGGGTGTAGCTTTCTCCTTGTAAGCCATGGTTTGAGGCACAGCCTGGTTTATGGTAGATACTCAGTATTTGTTGAACGATTTTTATAGCTGCTGATATGTGAACATTAAAGTTATGTAATCTAAAATTTCAACTTTACAGGTTACTTGTAAACATATTGACATTTACTGTCCGTCATTTTATACATTATTTCTCTGGAATATTTGGAGAAGAACTTGAATTTGTGTGTGAGGGAAAACTGAAGTGAAACCAAAACAGTGGATTTTAACGCTGTGGTATGAACCCTTTTCAGTTTGAAAAACACTTTTGTGTTATGTGATGTTTTGCTGCAGAATCGATGATGAAGTAAATGATACAGAAGTTGAAGAAACACAAGAAGAGAACAACATATGGGAAGTAAATGTGGAGTGTGAGCAAATTCCCAAAAAAGTAAGTCTTATTTGTCATATTGAAAAGGTAGACAGGAATGGATATGAGAAATATGTTAGAGATTGTGTTTGTGTAATTTTAGTTAGCATTTGGGACCAGTTACTTATGTCAAGGAAACTCGGCTAGACTTTGAAAAAAATTTTTCATTCAAAAACTTTGTTATTTAAATGTAAACTGTTTTTCATGAATTGCTTCTAATTTGGATTTCCCTGTTTCTCAGATGAGTTTTAAACTGTTTCAAAAAAACCTTTCCCTTCAAATGAACATTTTTAAAGGTTTTGACTTGCTGACTTAATGAGCCCTTGTGATTTATAGCTTAAAATCAGTATCTCCTCCTCTCTTCCCTCTTTATTTTTCTGAACTTCTTTTGATTGTGAATTTTAATACATCTGCAGAAGAATGGGTTCAAACTGACGAGACTCAAAAGACACAAATATGATACTCTTTTACTCAGTTTTGTAGAAAGATACAGGGCAGGAAGTCCAGCAGGTACATGATGTTCATCTCTTCGGGAGACCTAGTGAATACCAAGTATTTAACTTCCTTTGCCCCTTAGGGCATGCATATCTGCCCTGGATGCGTGCCAAGGGTTGTGTGATCAGTCACCTTGATATTAAGAAATTGCAACTTCGAATTCCAACAAAATTTTTATACTGTTTTTGTCATATAGGCCCCAGTTCTGCATGCCAACTTAAAACTTCCCCAATCCACGTAAAACCCCAAACAGACAAGGCAGAAGGAATGCTCTACAGTTTTCTTATGTAGTTTCCAAGGAATAGTACTATGAGATTTTGGACATCAAGGTTGTTCCCAGTCAGGCTTGTTTTAGCCCAGGCTCTCCACTCACAAGCGCAAGAAAGAGCATTCCCAAAGCCCTATCCCCTTGTTTCCTTCCAAGGATAACCACAGGCTTCACTTTTATAGTAGTCACTTCCTTGCTTTTCTTTATAGATTTACTATCCACGTAGTCATCCCTAAGAATAGAGCTTTTCTTACCTGCCTTTGGACTTTACAAAAATAGGATAGTATTGTATGTGTTCTTTTCTATCTTGCTTCTTTCTCTAAACTTTATGCTTTTAAGATTCATGAATATTGTGGTGTGTAGTAGTTCATTTTTATGGCTGCATAATATTTCATCGTTTGAATCTACAGAATTGTATTGTTGGACATTTGGTCTGTTTCCCATTTGGGGGAATTGTGGACAGTGTCGCTACCTTTGTTTCCTGTGTCCTGCTGCTCCTGTACTCTGCATTTACCTGGGAGGGGGCTTGCTGGGCCACGGAGCATGAGCATCTCTTAATGGCAAACTTTTCCAGAGTGCTTGGACCAGGTGTCATCCCCTAGGCAGTGCCTGGGACACAGACTGGCCTGTACTTGGTATTGTGGCATTTCTCTTCCTCTTTGTCATTAGATGAGGGTGCAGTGGTATTGTGTGATAGTGTAGTTGCATTTTCCTAGTTACTAATGAGATGGAGCTCTTTTGAAATGTTTGGCCATTTGGATTTCTTTTTTTATGTGTCCATGTCTTTTGCCTTTTTGTTTCCCCTATTGGGTTGCTTGTTTTTTCCTTGATTTGTAGTTCTTTTTATTTGTTCTGGTTATGAGGTTTTTCTGAGTTTTTATTTTTCTCATTGTTTTGTGTTATACATGGCAAATATATGCTTATTTTGTGGTTATCCATTCTTGCAGTTTTTTTTTTAATAAAATTTTATTGAAGTATATCATTCATACATGAACATCCATAAACAGTAAGTGTACAGTTTAAGTTGTGAACTTACAAAACAAACATGCATATCATCATACAGAGCTCCCATACATCACCCCACCACCACCACCTTGGATTTTTTTAAACATTTGTTACAAACTATGAAAGAGCATCATTAAAATATTACTGCTAACTACAGCCCGTATCTTACATTTGGTGTATTTTTCCCCCAACCCACCCGGTTATTAATACCTTGTATTATGTTTGTTATAGTTCATGAGAGGACGTTCTCGTATTTGTTTTGTTAACCACAGTCTGTCTTCTGCCACTGGATTCCCATATTATATAGTCCCATATAATCCCATGTTTTGTTTAGTCCATTCAGAGTGTACACTCGGTGGCTCTCACTTTCATCACAAAGTTGTGCTGTCGTCACCTCAGTCAATTTTAGAATGTTTTCATTAATCCAAAAGGAAAGCTCTTATACCCCTTTATATTCCCCTGTTGTTCCTAAGAATTGATACAATACCTTTTCTGCCATTGCTGCAAAAATATTACATCATCCACCACTGAAATCACTACGTTACACGTTCCCTAGATTATTCTCTAGCTTCCTTTCAATTGACATTTATGTACACAGACCACCCCTTTTAGCCACAATCATTTATAAATTATCAGTGTTAGTTATACTCGCTAAAATATGTTACCATAAACTATTCATTTCCACACTTATACAATAAACCTTATTAAAAATTCTAACTACATAAAGCATCAGCTCCCGTTCTTAACCCACATGTAATCTCCTAGTAACCTATACTCTAGAATTTCCCTCTGTGAGTTTGCTCATCGTATTTAGTTCATATGTGTGAGACCATACACTATTTGTCTTTTTGTATCTGGCTAATTTCACTCAACATAATATCGTCAAGGTTCATCCATGTTGTCATATGTCTCCCTATTTCTTTTTTTTAAGATTTATTTATTTATTCCCGCCCCCCTCGTTTTTTGCGCTCCCTGTCTGTGCTCTGTGTGTTCTTCTGTGTCTGCTTGTCTTCTCTTTAGGCAGCACTGGGAGCCGATCCTGATACCCTCAGGAGTGGAGAGAGGCGCTCAATCTCTTGCGCCACCTCAGCTCCCTGATCTGCTGCGTCTCTCATTGTCTCTCTGTGTTTCTTTTTGTTGTGTCATCTTGCTGTGCCAGCTCTTCAGTGCGGGCCAGCACTCCTGCGTGGGGCAGCTTGCTTTTCACCAGGAAGCCCCGGGAATTGAACCCTGGACCTCCCATATGGTAGGCGGGAGCCTAGTCACTCGAGCGCCACATCCCCTTCCCCCGATTTCATTTCTTCTTACAGCTGAATAGAATTCCATTGTATGTATAAACCACATTTTGTTTATCTAGTCGTTGGTTGATGGGCCCTGGGGCTGTTTCCATATTTTAGCAATTGTGAATAATGTTGCTCTGAACACCAGTGTGCAAGTGTCAGTTAACGTCCTTGCTTTCAGTTCTGAATATATTCCTAGTAATGGGATTGGTGGATCATATGGCAATTCAGTATTCAGCTTCTATATGACTGCCAAACTGTCTTCCATAGAGGCTGTACCAGTGTACATTCCCACCAGCAGTGAAGGAGTGGTCCTAATTCTCCAAATCCTCTCCAGTACTTGTAGCTTGCTGTTTTTTGTTTTGTTTTGTTTTGTTTTGGTTTTTAGGTTCTGGGAGCTGGGGATTGAACCCGGGACCTCGTATGTGGGAAGCTAGCACTCAACCACTGAGCTATATCGGCTTCCCTGAGTTGGTTTTTTGTTTGTTTTGCTTGTTGTTTGTTTTACTGGTTTTTTAGGAGGCACTGGGAACCGAACTTGGGACCTCCCATGTGGGCAGTGGGGGCTCAACTGCTTGAGCCACATTCTCTCCCTGTTGTTTTTTTTTTTTTAATTAAAAAAAATTTTTTAATAATGGCCATTCTATAAGGTGTGAAATGGTATCTCATTGTAGTTTTGATCGGCATTTCCCTAATAACTAGTGATGTTGAATACTTTTTCATGTGCTTTTAGGCCGTTTTGTATTTCTTCTTTGGAAAAATGTCTACTCAAGTCTTTTGTGCACTTTTTAAATTGGGTTGTGTTAGGTTCAAGGGGAAGCCGAGGAAGGAGGCGTCTCAGAAATCAGACTGGGAGCCGAGGTCAGTCCAAGCAAAGTCTTTAATGAGAGTGACCCTAGCAGGCAGGCTCAGTCTGGACAGACTACAGCCCCGAGGGAGGGGGAGAAGGGGATTTTTATAACTCGTTCTGGAGCTAGACTACAAAGGGCTAGTTTGTGACCATTTATGCTAGCCTTGTAGTTTCAGGTCAGGATGTGAGAACTCATATCAGCTTTGTAGTTCCATCTGTGTCCTAGGTGTCATCATCCCTGTGACATGGCTTGTTACTCTCATATCAACAGGGATGCTCAGGGAGGGAGTGGAGGCTGGAGCTCTGGTTTCTTGTATGACAGGAATGTTCAGCTGCAGGAAGAGGGGGGAAGGGGGTGTAGAGGGGAGGCAGGGCAGGAGCTCTGGGGTTAACAGGTTGCTTGTCTTTCAATTGTTGAGTTGTATCATCTCTTTGTATAACACGGATATCAAACCCTTCTTGGATATGTGGTTTCCAAATATTTTTTTCCCATTGAGTAGGCTGCCTTTTTACTTTCTTGTCAAAGTCTTTTGAAGAAACCAAAGTGTTTAATTTTGAGGAGGTCCCATATATCTGCATTTTCTTTCGTTGCTCATGCTTTGGGTATAAGTTGTAAGAAACTACCGCCTACCACAACTTCTTGAAGCTGTTTCCCTACATTTTCTTCTAGAAGTTTTATGGTTATAGCTGTTATATTTAGGTCCTTGATCCATTTTGAGTTAGTTTTTGTATCAGGTATGAGACAGGGGTCCTCTTTCTTTCTTTTGGCTGTGGATATCCAGTTCTCCCAGCACCATTTGAATAGACTGTTCTTGATAGCCTTGTCAAAAATCACTTGACCATAGATGTGAAAGTCTATTTCTGAGTTCTCGATTAGCTTCCATTGGTCAATCTGTCTGTTACTATGCCAGTACCATGATGTTTTTAACACTATAACCAAGTAATATGCTTTAAAGGAAGTGAGAGTCCTCCAACTTCATTCTTTTTAAAAACATTTTTAACTATTTGGGGTCTCTTACCCTTCCAAGTAAATTTGATAATTGGCTTTTCCATTTCTGAAAAAAAAAAAAAAAAAAAACTATTGGGATTTTTATTGGGATTTCATTGAATCTATAAATCAGTTTGGGTAGAATTGACATCTTAATGAAATTTAGTCTTCCAGTCCATGAACACAGATTGTCCTTCTGTTTATTTAGGTCTTTGGTTTCTTTTAGCAATATTTTGTAGTTTTCTGAATACGGGTTCTTTATGTCCTTGGTTAAGTTTATTCCTATATATTTGATTATTTTAGTCACTATTATAAATGGAATTTATATGTTGAGAAAGCTTCCTTCCATTCCTATCTTTTGGAGTGTTTTTATCAAGAAAGGATGCTGTATTTTGTAAAGTGCCTTTTCTGCATCAATTGAGAGGATTGTGTGATTTTTCTTCTTTAATTTATTAATGTGGTTTATCATACTAATTGATTTTCTTTTCTTTTTTTTTTTAAGATTTATTTTTATTTATTTATTTATCCCTCCCTTGCTGCTTGTGCTGTGTCCATTTGCTTTGCGTTTTTCTGTGTCTGCTTGTTTCCCTTTGTTGCGTCATCTTGCTGCGCCAGCTCACTGTGTCGTGCGGGCCGCCAGCTCACCGCGCCATGCGGGCCGGCTTGCCTTCACCAGGAGGCCCCCCTCCCATATGGTAAACGGGAGCCCAACCAATTGAGCCACAGCCGCTTCCCCCATAGTATCCTCTTATGATCATTCTTATTTCTGTGGGATTAGTTAATTTATTTCTCATTTATTTGCATCGTCTCATTTTTTTTTTTCAGTCTAAAGTTTTGTTGATTTTGTTTATCTTCTCTCTAAGAACCAACTTTTTGATTTCTTGATTCTTTCTATTGTTTTGTTTTCAATTTCATTTATATCTGCTCTGATCTTTATTTCTTTCCTTCAGCTTGGTTTGGGATTAGTTTGCTGTTCTTTTTGTAGTTCTTCCATGTATGCAGTTAGGGCTTCAATTTTAGCTGTTCTTTTTTTTTTTTTTTAAGATTTATTTACTTTATTATTTTTTATGGTTCTCTCGTCTTGTCTGCTCATTGTTTGCTCGCCTTCTCCAGGAGGAACTGGGAACCAAACCTGGGACCTCCCACACGGCCTGAGCCACATCGCTCCCCGTGGGCTGTGGCATCTGCTGGCTTGTGGTGTCTGCTCATTGCAGTGGGCGCAGCGTCTGGCTTGTTGTGGTGGGTGTGGCGTCTGCTCGTCTTTTTTAGGAGGCACAGGGACCCAAACCCGGGACCTCCCATGTGGTAGACGGCTGCCCAACTGGTTGAGCCATATCCGCTTCCCTGTTCTTTTTTAATGTAAGCATTGAGAGTTTCAAATTTCTCTCACCACGCTGCCTTTGCTATATCCCATAGGTTTTGATATATTGTGTTCTCATTTTCTTTCATATCAAGATATTTACTGATTTCTCTTGTGCAATTTCTTTTTTGACCCACTTATTATTTATGGGTGTGTTGTTTAATCTCCATATATTTGAATTTTCCCTTTTTCTACCTGTTACTGATTTCCACCTTCCTTCCCTTATGATCAGATAAAGTGCTTTGTGTAGTTTGAATCTTTTTAAATTTATTGAGACCTGTCTGTGACCCAACATATGGTCTATCCTGGAGAAAGTTCGATGAGCACTTGAAAGGTATATCCTGCTGTTTTGGGGTGTAATGCTGTATAAATGTCTGTTAGGTCTAGTTCATTTATCATATTATTCAAGCTCTCTGTTTCCTTATTTATCTTCTGTCCATATGTTCTTTCCAGTGCTTAGAATATTAAAGTCTCTAACAGTTATTGTAGAGACATCTATTTCTCCCTTCAGTTTTGCCAGTGTATGCCTCATGTATCTTGGGGCACCCGGGTTAGGTGCATAAATATTTATTATTGTTATTTCTTCTTGGTGAATTGTCCCTTTTATTAATATATAGTAACCTTCTTCATCCATTATAACATTTTTGCATTTAAAATCTATTTTGTCCGATGTTAGTATTGCTACTCCAGATTTTTTTAGTTACTATTTGTGTGGAATATCTTTTTCCAAACTTTCACCCTCAACCTGGTTGTGTCCTTATGTCTGAGGTGAGTCTCTTGTAGACAACATATAGTTTGCTCATATTTTCCAATCCATTTTGTCAGTCTTTGTCTTTGGATTGGGGAATTCATTCCATTATGTTCAGTATTATTACTGTAAAGGCATGAATTACTTACTTAATCCATTTTATCCTTTGGTTTTCTTTTGCCATATCTTAACCTTTGTCAGTCTTTTTACCTTTTACATTACTCTTATTAGTAATCTTCATTTCTGCCCCCTTCTCTTACGTCTCTTGCCCCTGTTTTTTCCCTTCAGGCTGTAGCACTCCCCTTAGTATCTCATGTAAATCTGGTCTTTTGATAACATACTCTCAGAATTTGTTTGTCTGTGAAGCCTTTAAATTCACCCTCATTTTTGAAGGACAGTTTTGCCCGACAAAGAATTTTTGGCTGGCAGTTTTTCTCTTTCAGTACTCTAAATACATCATATCACTTTCTTCTCGCCTCCGTGGTTTCTGATGAAAGGTCGGCACTTAGTCTTTTTTGTTGTTGTTATTGAAACATCTTAGCAAAATCCTCATTTATTGTTGGACAACATTGTTTCACATATTCATCAAACAGGCCAAAAATAAATAAATAGCAACTTCATTTCAAAAAAGGGAAGAAAAGAAACGTTTATTTTTGGCCTTTTTAACCATTTCATACTACCAACTACTTAGAGTTCAGCTAAGTACATACACAAAAAAAATTACTGGAATGCTTGGAATAAGATTGTATTTTTTTGTTGTTTTTGCTTTTTATACACGTTTTTTATTCTCCTTTGAGATTATAATGAGCATGGTCACACCACAAGTAAAGTCAGAAGTAGGACAGAGAACGCTCCAAAGGCTGATTTGTCTTCCAAGATCATTAAAAATGGCTGACCCCTAACAATATGTACAAAAATATAAAATGTAAATAAAAAATACAGATTTTCCTTTTTATAGTACTTTCAAGAAAAAAAGCAGGGCTTTGGAATTTTTGGTTCTCTTTTCCTCCCCTGTTGCAAATTCCCGTTGTGGTTTTGGTTGGGTGGTGGAGAGCACATGTCATCTGTGGGGGACCTCTCTACTCAAAGGTGACCACGTTTAGATTTTGAGATGGGACGTGGAGGGTGACTTGGCCTCGGTGGCCATTTTTTTTTCTTTATTTTTTTTAAGTTTAACTTTTCCTCTTTTGCTGTCTAGTCATCCTCATTGGTCTTCTGCTTCTTGGTGTCCACATCATCATCCTCATCATCTTCAGCTGCTTCTTTGCCTGTAGCTGCCTCAGCCTCCTTCATCTCCATCTTCTTCCTCACCATCTTCCTCCTCCTACTTGTCTTCTCCACCTTTTTCCTCTACCTCACTGTCAGCCTCCTGTTCCCCATTTTCTTTGTTAACGTTTCCATTAGCAGGTGCATCTCTTCCATTCTCTGCCTCCTCCACAACTTCATTCTACTTCCTTAAGTCCCTTGGATTAGAGAGGGGCTACATTTGAGGTACAAGGAGGTTTTCAGGGGGTGATTCTTAGGCATTAATTATAATTAGGCCTAGTTTCTTCTTTACAGAAATAAGTTTCATAAGGGCAAACTTCAAAATCAAGACTTGGAGCATTAGCATGACCCGGGAGGTAGTTGCAGCTGTTATTCTGGATATGAGACAGCAAATAAGAGACATTATAGTGACTGTAAAATAGAAAGGATTAGTAAGGTTTGAAATAGGTTGCAAATATAGTCTCCCCAAAGTTTTTTTGAAGATTTATTTATTTATTTATTTTTTATCCATTTTTACAACACCCCCCCCCCCCCCCGATTTTGCTGTTTCTGTGTCGATTTGCTGGGCAATTCTTTGTGTCTGTTTCCTGCCCTCTTATCCTTCTCCTCCTGTCTTCACCGGGATTCCATCCTGGGAACCTCTGATGTGGGGGAGAGGCGTCCTGCCACCTATGCCACCTTAATTCCTGGGTTTTTCAGCACGTCTTGTCTTGACTCTCCCTTGTGTCACTCTCCTGTTACATCATCATCTTGCTGCGTGGCTTGGCGGGGCCTGGCAGTGCACCCACATGCGGAGCCTGGCAGTGCACCCACACGCGGGACCTGATGACGCACCCACACATGGGGCCTGAGGGGCTCACCTGCTTGCAGGGCCTGGCAGCCTGCACACATTCTATATTTCTCTTTTTTTTCTTTTTACTGGGAGGTCCCAGGGATTGAACCCAGGTCCCTCCATATGGGAGACGGACGTCCAACCATCTGAGCCACATCCACCCCCCTCTCCCCAAAGATTTAAAAGATTTAACCAAATAAGTGTCAATGGTGAG
>JAQZBX010099148.1:0-11504 GCA_029593785.1 Cabassous unicinctus
TGGGCCCACGGAGCCTTAAGAGGAAGAGGAAGGCTGAACCCTTGCAGACATTGCCCGCCATCTTGTTTCAACATGTGGCAACTGACTTTGGGTAGTCACCACCTCTTTCCTTACTATTTCATATGGAGTATATTGTTGGTGTCTAACTGTATACTCTGATGTTTGGATTTTCAGGAAATTAAACTTGGATTGTGAGTGAGCTGGAGGAAGACAAAGCATCCCCAGATGCTGAAGGCAGTGAGGAGAAGAGTTGAGTCTCCCCTTACAAGAAGAGGGTGATCACGCTTGTATGTGAACAGCTGCATTATGTTAGGGGAGCATGTTACTCTTGCTGAGAAGTTCAACCATGTAAGGCATGTTGGGTATGGATGCTGAGTGGCTGAAGGAGTGGATTGCAGTGGGTGCTATGGATTGGCTCTCTCAGCCTCCATTCCAGCTCCCTCGTGGGATGCCATCCCATCCTGCAAAACCTTGAAAGGGAAAAGCTACATTTCCCCAATTCTGCTGCAATTTGCACCTGCCAACCCTATGCACTCAGGCCAGACATAAATTTGAAACTGGGTGAAGTCAAAGGAGAGGCAGGCATCCATTTGGTGGCTTGGACCATGGCAGAGGCCGTTCCCAGTTACTTGTCACGGCAGCTTCTTTCTGGGCCCCTGCAGCTCTCCCAGCCATGGCAGCGCCCACCTTCTGACCCTTTGCCTTCTGCAGCCCCAGTGGCCACACTCCCATCCTGGGGAACACAATAAACATGAATCTGAGGGTTGGAGGTTGCCAGGGCTTCCACACAGAACCCACATGAACTGTGTACACACCCATGGTCTCCTAACATGTCCCTTTCTGCTTCTGCTCACTGGCTGGTCTCTGCTCTCTGCCTTGAGCCTCGGCCGATGCTCTGTGAGGGCACACGTGGACAACAGAAGCTCCAGAAACAGAAACTGATTTCTGTTCATGTAGGCACCCTGGACTACTTGTGGATACTTTAATGAGAAATAAAAGGAAAGTACCAACTGTATAAACCTATTATGTGAAAAGGATAGTTTTCAAAAATCTTTGGAAAATACTTTGGTCCAATGAGTAATCATGACCCTTCACCTCTGAAAACAACAGCATCCTGCTTTTATATGCGAAGTCACTGCAAATACTATCATGCCCTACCACCACGAGAGGCAGCTTGGCCTGATGGCTTGGTACTCCAGAGCCAGACTGCCTCATTTCAACAGTGGTTCCTCCCCTTGTCTACTGTGTGACCTTTAGCAAGTCCCTTAACCTCCCTGGGCCTCATTTCCCTGTCCTGTCAACTGGAGGTAGAGTCCCTGCATCACAGGGGCATTGTGGAAATGAACTGAATTTACACATGTAAAATGCTCACCACAGTGCCTGGGACCCAAGAAATATTCTCTACGTGGTCACTATTATTATTATTTTACATAAACATGTTGGCTTCTAGACTGAAAAGGAAGATGCAGAAAATAAGAGGAAAGGAAAGGAGAAGACATACTACACTGTGGTGAGGAAATGATTTACTATACTCTGTCAAGGTGTCAGTGTCCCCTAAAGAGAACATATCTAATGTCCCTGTCTCCGAGGACTCCCTCCCATTCTGAAGGAACCCCACTGCACTGAGAATGCCTTATTTCTACAATGCCCTGCTACAATGGCAAGTCCTCTGCCTGGAACTCGGGAAATCCCTATGTGAGGCCTGCCCCTACCACACACTCCGTGGGAGTCTAAGCCCTAGGGCCTCGGCTCTATATCCTCAATGAGTGAAGTTCTTAGCTGGGAAGAGTAACTGCTTCTCTCCCCTTCCACCACCCAGGAATGTGGGGAGGCTGGATGTGATTGAGGGTGTGAAAGCCTTCTGTGAGGCTTCAAAGGACATAAGAAAGCAAAAGGATACCCCCGACACTGAAAGCCTCCACAGAATGGTTCGTGAGGCATATTTAATGGGAAATCTGCCCTCGGAATGTTCTGGAAGCCTTCAAGTTTGTCTAGACTGGTGCTGCTCTGTATCCATGCTGTCCAGTATAGTAGCCACCAGCCACCTATGGCTATTGAGCCCTTGAAATATGGTTAATGTGACCAAGCAACTGATTGTTCCATTTTATTTAATTTTAATTACTTTTAATATAAATAGCCACATGTAGCTTATCATGTTTTGACCACACAGCTCTGGACTGTTCACTTCCAAAATGGCAGGTATGGTAGCTGCCTTCTTCTTCACCATAAGCAGGGTGCTTAGCCCAGTAACCAGTGCCTGGTCACAGCTCAATAAATAATGTGTCAAATATGCATCTGAATGACCAAAGATCTGGTCGCCATCATGTCTGTAAACAGGAGAAGCTGACGATTCTGTTTGTCAGTCCTGCCCAGAACATAGAGACACTTCCTCAGGACAGTCCAACAATCATGGAGAAGGGAAGAAGGGCAGACTTCGCATCTACACTGTTGAATCCCATCTTCCCAGGTAAGCAGGTAAGAAGTCAGAGAATGAGACAGTGGCTGCTGGGCAGGCTCTCACACTGCAAGGTCACAAGGAGAACTTGGCAAGTTCAGGGGGTAGTCAATTCTGGAGAATGACTTTAAAGAGGCCAGTGCTTTGCCCCTATCCCATTGGATCCAAATTTTTTGTGCCACCCTCACCTCCCTTTACCGTGATTTTGCTTCCAACAGCCAGCACCTGCAGCTCTTCCTCACAGTACTGGCCTCAGACTTGTAGGCTTCTCTGCCCTGCAACATGCAGACAGCTAGAAGAGCCTAAGAATACCCAGGCATCCCTTCACCAATGAAGGAAGGGTGCAGAAGTATGACAGCTCAAGACCCTTGCTTTGGGTGCAGACAACACTGAGTTATGACTCACAGTCCTGAGCTGTCCTCAGTGGGACTTTGCCTGAGGTCCCAGCATTGCTTGCTTTCCCTCCCCTGCTGCCCCCCTCCCTTACTGCTCTCCCCTGGAGTCCTTCCTTGATAAATCTCCTGTACACAAATCCTCCTCCAAAGATCTGCTTCGGGGGAACCCAACCTCAAACAGACACTTTGCTAACCAAACTGAAAAGAGACAGAGTAATTAATGAGATAGCTGATTTGCTAACCGAGTCTACAAGCAGTTATCTGTCAAGGTGTTACAATTACTGCTGATAAGGATTCACTTGGGGAATCAAGTTGAAGTCCAGCTGTCACCTGATGAGCCAAGAATCAGAGCAGAGTGTGAGAGGACTGTCAGTGATGGCTCCATTAACTTCAGGTAGCCTGGTGGCTTACATCTTCATGAAGGAAATAGCATCTTGGAGAGATGACACTAAGCCCCATCATCGATTTTTTTTAATGTAAAATTTTATTGAAGTATTTCATTCACACATGAACATACATAAGCAATAAGTGTGTAGTAAAAGTTGCGAACTTACAAAACAAACATGCATATCAACATACAGAGCTCCTATACCTCACCCCACCACCAACACCATGCATTGTTGTAAAGCATTTGTTTGCAAACTATGAAAAAGTATTGTCAAAATATTACTACTAACGATAGTGCATATCTTACACTTGGTGTATTTCCCCTAACTCACTTGATTATTAACACCCTGAAATAGTATTATATATTTGTTATCGCTCATGAGAGAACGTTCTCATATTTGTCCTGTTAACCACAGCCCATCTTCCACCACTGGATTCCCTGTGTTACACAGTCCCATGCTTTGTATGATCCATTCAATGTGTACACTCAGTGGCTCTCATTTTCATTACAAAGTTGTGCTGTCTTCACCTCATTCAAGCCCCATCATCTTTACTTCTGCACAGCAGACACACACAGACAGTCCTTGACTCTCTTCGGGGTACACTCCCAGAAGACATACCCACATGGCTAGCGCCACATGATCTTGGGCTGTGACCACATATTGGGATTGTACCTTGGTCAGTTCTCTTTAAGGCTGTGCATTCCAAGCATGTTTGCTTGAGGTTACACACTGATCACCTTGATTGAACTGTTTTCTACATTTGAATTTAAGATACACTTTGCTCTCCCTTACGGAAACTTGGAAAACTCTCTCATGTCCTCGGCAACAAGCCATCATTCTGGGAGGGTTTCTTTCACTATCTATTGGTACTCATTGACGTCAGTTTTCTGACCTGAGTCCCAAATGTTCATGGCTGTGCTATCTTTGGGGCTTGTATCTGTGATGCAGACAACCCTGAACAAAAGATAGTGGGGTCCAGCCTGGGTTGAATCCCAGTCCTACCACTTTCAAGCAGTATGATTTGAAGCAGGTCAGTTAACCTCTCTGGGCCTGTTTCTAGTCAGAAAATAGAGAAGCCTAACATCTTAAGAATGTTGTGAGAAGCAAATGGAATCACTCATGCTACTCATATCTATTGAACACCTACTCTGTGCCAAGTATGTGGCCCTGGCACCATGGTGGAAAAGGAACACCACTCATCTGTGTAAGGAGGTCCAGAGTCGTGAGCAGAGCTTATAAACACCTAGCTTAGCCCTAGATACACGCCGTTGTTATTATTTACTGCTGAGAAGTATTGATTTCCAACATAGGCCTTCTCTGAAGTGGCAGAAAACCACTGTACATCTCCTGATGTAGCAAAGAAGGGAGAGTGCTGTCAGAACTCACATATCACAAGCACTCAGCCATGATCATGGCCATCATTGGCTCACAGCAATCCAAGTAATTACCCACTCCAGCCGGTGACATTTTTGTTTGTTTGTTTTGTTTTGTTTTTAGGAGGTACTGGGGATCAAACCTGGAACTTCGTACCTAGGAAGCAGGCACTCAAACCACTGAGCTACACCCATTCCCCAGGTGACCTTTAATTTGATGAAAAGGAAAATGCGGCAAGACGTTCTTGGAGAGAAATAATCTATAATTGGTATGAATGGTTTTCCTTCTTTTACATAATTATGATTTGGGGTATCAAAACCAGGACACATGAACCGAGTGTGTTTGGGGGAACAAGATGGGGGGGATATATAAAATTGGAATTGCCCCCAGTAAATTCATGATTTGTGGGCACTGAAGGAAGAGGCTACACTTAAAGCTCATCTTAAGGAATTTATTCTCCCACACCATTTGTGGTTTCATTCCCCCAGCAAAGGGGTCCTACCTTATATGTCTCACCTGTGTTATTTAGACTTTGATTATAATTAGGTGTTTACTTGATTTAACTCATGTTTGCATTCAACAAATGTCTATGGAGATGGAGGATGAAAGCCACAGAACAAAGCCCTATGGAATTCAGTCTTATTAATCCCATGGTCATGTGAGCCAATTCCTGTAATAAATCTCTCTCCTGTTGCTTCTGTTTTTTTTGGAGAGTCCTGACTATTACAAGCGGCTTATAACAGATCTAGAAATAAAATGTATGACAATTATAGCAAGGGAGGAAGAAAATGAAACTGTGCCATTGTAATATTCTTACAGTACCTGTGAAGTGATATAATTTGAAGATAGTGCTATGTTAAAAAATATATATATATATAGTAAATGCAAGAGAAAAACCAAAAAATAAAACAGAGGTGAAGCTAATAAGCCAATTGTGGAAATAAAATCAAATTATAAAATATTAATTAAAACATAAAAGACAGGAAAAGAGAATAAAAAAGCACATGGGACAAATAGAAAACAAATAGAAAGATGGTAAATCTAAATGCAACCATATTGATAATTCATTAAATGCACGTGGTCTAAACACACCAGCTAAAAGGCAGAGGTTATCAGATTGGATAAAAAGCATGATCCAACTTTATATCATCTTTAAGAAACCGAATTTAAATGTAAAGACAGAACTAGGATCAAAATTAAAGGATGGAAAAAAATACATGCCATAAAAACACTAATCATAAGAAAGTTGGAGTAGGTATAGTAATACCAAAGTTGTTTCAGAAAAATTACCAGGGATAAAAAGGGACACTTCATAATTATAAATGAGTCAATCCATCAAAAGAACCCAATCCCAAGTGTGTTTGCACTTAATCACAGTTCAAGATGAATGAACTGATAGAACTGAAAAGAGAAATGTTACAAATCTACAATTACAGTAGAAAGTTTCAATATTTCTCTCTCAATAATTGACACAACAAGTAAACAGAAAATCAGTAAAGATATAAAAAAAACTTGAACAACACCATCAACTACTTCTAATCGACACTTACACAGACCACATTCCAAAACAAGAGCAGAATCCTTATTCTTTTCAAGTGTACGTAGAACACCCAACAAAGGAAATTATATATAAATCTATGAAACAAGTTTCAATAAATTCTAAAAGATTGAAAATCATTCAAAGTATGTTCACTGACAGGAATGGGATTAAGCCAGAAATCCAATAACAGAAAGATACATGGAAAATTCTCAAAATGACATGTGGAAAATTCTCAAAATAATCATCAAATTTTTAAATAACTGATTACCGAAGAAGAAACCACAAGGGAAATTAGAAATATTTTTATTTGGGCAAAAATGCAAAGACAACATATCAAAATCTGTGGAAATTTATAGCATTAAACTTTTTTATATTAGGGGGGGAAAGGGACCTCAAACCAGTGGTCTAATAGTCTGTTTTAAGATACTGGAAAAAGAATGACAAATTAAACCCAAAAGGAAGAAGAAATAAATAAATAATGAAAATAAGAGCAGGAATAAATGATGTGGGAAACAGAAAAAAAATATAGAAAATCAGGGAAATCAAAAGCTGGTTCTGTGAAAAGATCAATAAAACTGATAAACTTTTAGCCAGATAGATCAAGAAACAAAGAGAAAAGAAACTTACCAATATCAGGAATTAATAAGGAAAAATCATAGCATGTCTGATAGATATTAGAAGGATAATAAAAGAATATTAGGGAAAAAATGAAGGAAAAAAGAGAATATTATGAATAAATATATGCCAACATATTTGACAATTTAAATGAAATGGACAAATTCCTTGATAGACACAAACTACCAAACTACCAACACTCAGACCAGAAGAAATTGGTGATCTGAATAGTCTTATATCCGCGAAAAAAATGGAATTTATAGTTCAACTATTTCCCACGAAGAAAATTTCAGGCTCAGATGGCATCACTAGTGAACTCTATCAAACATCTAGAGAAGAAATAATACATATATTCCCCCAGAAAATAGAAAAGAAGGAAACTTCCCAACTCATTTTATGAGGTCAGCATTACCAAAACCAGACAAAGATACTACAGAAGATAAAACACAGGTCAATATCCCTTATGAACATAGATGAAAAATGTTTAACAAAATTTTAGCAAATCAAACCCAATAATATTTAAACAGGGTATTACATCATGACCAAATGTGCTTTATCAAAGAAATGTAAGTTTTGTTTACTCATTGAAAAATCAATTACTGTGATTCACCATATTAACACACTAAAAAGAAAAATTATATTATCTTCTTAATAGATACAAAAAGTGTAGTTGACAAAATTTAATGTTTATCCATGATTTTTAAAAAATCACTCAGTTAATTAGAAATGGCAGAAAATTTCCTCAGCTTGAAAAGGGGCATCTAAGAAAATTCCATAATTAACATCTTACTTAATGGTACAAGGCTGAATAGCTTCCTGCTAAGATCAGATCTCACCATTTCTATTCAGTTTTCTATCAGATGCCTTAGCCAGTGAAATACGGAAAGAAAAAGATATAAAAGACAACCAGATTTGCAAAGTAGAAGTAACCTGTCTTTATTCAGGTCAACATGATTATCTGCATTGAAAATTCTAATAACATTTTCAATTTAGTCCTATTAGGACTAAAAAGCGAGTTTAGCAAGGTCACAAGATATAAGGTCAGTATAAAAAACTCAAATTTCTATGTAGTAGCAACAAACAATTAGAAATTGAAAAATTTAAACCATACTACTTATGATAGCATCTAAAAACAAAACATACTTACGGATAAAATTATCAAAATATGTACAAGACCTCTACACAGAAAACTACAAAGCATTATGAGAGAAATTAAAGAAGACTTAAGTAAGTGGAGAGATTTATTATCTTCATGGATCAAAACACTCAATGTTGTTAATAGGACAGTTCTCAACAAACTGATCTATAGATTCAATGCAATCCCAATCAAAATCCTTCTAGGCTTTTTCTAGAAATTGGTAAGGATCCACTGATTGTAAAATTTATAAAGAAATGGAAATCCTACTAGTAGCCAAAACAATTTTAACAAAGAGGAACAAAGTGGGATGACTCACTTTATCTGATTTAAAGATTTACTATGAAGCTAGAGAAATCAAGATAGTGTGATATTTGCATAAGGATATACTTACAGATCAGAACAGAATAAAGAATCCAAATATAGAGCAAATATATGTGGTCAATTAATTTCTGACAAAGGTGTCAAAGTAATTCAATGTAAAAAAAATATGGTCTTTTAGCAAATTGTACTGGAACAAGTGAGTATATAAATATAAAAAAGAAAATACCCTAAACCTTGTCCCCACAACACATGAAGATATTAACTCAAAATGGATCATAGAGCTAAAATAAAAGATAAAATTATAAAAATTTCTAGAAGAAAACATAGGAAAAATCTTTGTGATCTTGGATTAATCAAAGATTTCTTAGGTAGAACACAAAAAGTATTAACTATAAAAGAAAAAATTGGTACATTGGATATCATCAAAATTTAAAACTCTTTAAAAGACACTATAAATAAAATTAAAAGGAAATGCACAGACTGTGAAAAAATATTTGCATAAGATTTATGTGATAAAAGACTTGTTTCCAGAATATATAAAGAATTCTGACAATTCAACAGTAATAAGATAAACAACCCAAATAATATATGTACAAAAGACTTGAAAAGACATGTCACCAAAGAAGGTATATGAATACAATGCTCAGCATTATTAGGGAATGTAAATTAAGCCACAACGAGATACTAATACATACATTTTAGGACAGCTACAATTTAAAAGATCGACAATAACAAGTTTTTGTGAGGATATGAGGCAACTGGAATTCTCATACATTGCTGGTGGGAATTCTTTAGAAAAGCAGAGCCACTTTAGAAAAGTCTCACAGTTTCTTATAAAGTTAAATACACTCTTACCCTATGACCCAGCAAAAACACACATAGATATTTGTCAAGAGGAATGAAAACATATAGATACAAAAAGGCTGGTACATGCATGTTCATGGAAGCTTTATTCATAATAGCGCCAGACTGGGAACAACCCAAATGTCCATTATCTGATGAATAGATAATCAAACTGTGGCATATCCTTACAATGGAATACCATTTCACAATAAAATGGAATGAGCTACTGATATACACATCAACATGGATGACTCTCAAAAGCATTTTGCTAAGTGATAGGAGGCAGACATCAAAGACTATATATAATGCAAAATCCCATTTATGTAAAAGTCTAGAAGAGGCAAAATTATAGTGACAGAAAGCAGAACAGTGGTTACCTGGGGGTGGAGTAAACTGATGGCAAAGGAGAAGGGTGTAATTTTCTGGGATGATGAAAGTGTTCTATATAATGAGAGCAAGACAGTATGCATTTGTTAAAATGCATTAAATGGTAATCTGGAATCTCATGAATATTAATAAATGTAAATGCTAACTCAATAAAACTGATCTTTACAATATCAGATTAGACTCAACAGAAGAGGGGTTAGTGATCTGTTATTAGAAATTATATAGATTGAAGTACAGGGAGGAAAAAGATTGGAAAACAGAAGAGAATATGAGACGTATGGGCCCTGGAGGAAAAATATAATGTAACATATATGTCCTGAAGGGAGCAGAGAGAAAATGGTGAAGACACAGAATTTGAAGAAGTAATTGCTAAGAATTTTCTGAAACTAATCTATAACATCAATCTACAGATTCAAGAAGCTCTAAAAACTTCAAGTAGGATATAAATAAAGGAAAACACAACCATGTTTTTCATAATTAACTGCTTAAAATCCAAAGACAAAGAGGAAAACTTAAAATCATCCAGAGATAAAAAGGAACAAGAATTTCTAAGGAACAACAAGGCCAAAGCTGACTTTTCATCAGACCAATCTTTTAAATGCTAACAGAAAATAACTACCAACCTAGAATCCAATACCTGGAGAAAACATCCTTCAAAAATAAAGGCAAACTTTTGCTATTTACTTATTAGGAGACCTTGAAAATCTCTTGCAATCTCAATTTTCTTATTTGTAAAGTAGAGAAGGTGATATCTACTTCACTGGGCTGTTGTAAATATTTAGTGAAAAAAACTTTATAGAATACTGAACACAGTGCTTGATGCAAGGGTTTGTTAAAAAATGAAATTATTAATGTTAGTATTTTCCCAAGTAAAAAATTAAACGCAAAATTAAGGTGTTTTCAGAAAAACAAAAATTTATTAGAACATTTGTCAAAAACATACCGATACTGAAAGACATACTAAAGAAGTTTCCCATATAGAAGGAAAACCATCCTAATGAAAGCGTAGCAATGTAGTAAAGAATAAAGAGCAATAGAGCAAATAAGAGGATAAAATTGCTTAAAAGAAAAACAATCATGATGTCTTTAGGGGATTAAATATATATAAAATTAAAATATATGATGAAATAGCACAAAAAGAGAGAAGGAAGTCAACAGAATTAGAGTGTTGCAAAGTCTAGAATTGTTCAAAAAGTAGTAAAATTCTAAAATACCACTAGTGAAGTAGGGGTGCATGGTATGATCTCTAGGCCAATCAAAACGAGAATGATAGAGGAGGAAATATGAACAAAATTAATCCAAGAGAAGTCAAAAAAGGAAAGGGAAAAGAAAATGAAGAAAGTATGGCAAAAAGAAAACAAATAGGAAGTGGTATATATTAAAATTCAAATATATCCAAAAAGACATTTAATAAAAAATATATATATTCCTTATGGTGGTTTGAAACTGTATGAACCCCCAGAAAATCATGTTCTTAAAGCTGATCCATTCCTGTGGGTGTAAACCTATTTTAAGTAGGATCTTTTGATTAAGTTACTTCAGTTAAACATGGCCCAGGGTGGGTCCTCTTACTGGAATCCTTTATAAATAATGAATAAGGGCAGAGAGGGGAGAGATTGAGAGAGAGAGAGAGAGAGAGAAAGCCACAGAAGCCAGCCTCAAAGCAACCAGGCCAGGAAGAGAAGGGAGAGACCAGAGCAGACGTCGCCATGTGCCTTGTCATGTGGCAGAGGAACCAGTGATTGCCAGCAGTTGGTCTTCAGGAAGAAAGCATTGCTTTGATGATGCTTTGCTTTGGATATTTCCCAGACACTAACCATAGGTGAATAAATTCCCACTGTTAAAAGCCAACCAATTTTATGGTATATGGTTTCGGCAGCTTAGCAAACTAAAACACTCTGATTAAATCACAATAATTGTACCACCATGCTCCTGACAAAAAGAGACAAGTTAATATATGGTTAGGTAGATGAACACAGAAAGTTTAATAGTAAAATGATGGAAAATGATATACCCTTCCAACATTAACCAATTGAAAGCAAGTTCA
>JAQZBX010099149.1:0-11503 GCA_029593785.1 Cabassous unicinctus
GCTGCTTGTGCTGCTGTGTCCATTCGCTGCGTGTCTTCTCTGTGTCTGCTTATCTTCCCCCTGCTGTGAGGTCTTGCCGCATCAGCCCACTGGCACCGCGATGGTAAACAGGTGCTCTATCCATTGCACCACACCCGCTTCCTGCCGTGAGGTTGCTGCATCAGCCCACCGCACCGCTCAAGCCGGCGTGCCCTCACAAGGAGGCCTCGGGACGCGAACCAGGGCCTCCCATATGGTAAACGGGGCCTCTATCCACTGAGCCACACCCGCTTCCCACACTAGCAGTTTTTTAAAAATACTTTTCTATATTTTCCCAAAATTTCCACAATGGAAATGTACTATTTCATAATCAGAGGGGAAAATGCTATAAGGATAACTGAAAACTAAACGTCAAAAAGTAAGAAGCATTTGCAACTCAAAAGGCGATTTCATATACTGCTGATGGGAGTACTACGTGGTACATCCCTTATCATTTTTATTTTTAATATATTAGCCATTCAAAAAATTTAATTGCCAAATAAATTTTAAAAATCAAGTCATGTTGCTAATAAAGTATTATAGGAGTTCATAATAAGTTCAAGAAATAAAGATGGAAAAAGAATAGAAATGCCAAAGCATAAACATAAGTGACATGCTCTATTATTGAATGAAGTGATGAATGCACAACTCTGTGATTATACCAAATGTCATTGACCTTATACTTTAGAGGGTTGTATTGTTTATGAATATGTTTCGATAAAATTGAGTTAAAAATATAACAAAGGTATATAACAGCAGGACAAGATGTAAAGCAGAAGATTCACCTTGGTAGCATATAAAAGTCTTGGATTATCATTTTAGCTCATCGACATTTTGGGTGGGATACTTCTTTGTTGTGGGCGGCTGTCCTGGGCTTTGTAAAATGTTTAGCAGCATCCCTGGCTTCTATTCAACAGATCCCATTGCACCCATCACTAGTTGTGACAACCAAAAGTGTCTCCAGACGGTGCCAGATCTCAGGGGGGTGGGGCGGGGGGGAATGGAACAGGGGGAGGATTCCTCCAGTTGGGAATCACTGCTTTAGCTAATTGGAGTAGTAGATTTTCTGAGTAACTGATTTTAAAAAATTGGGAGTGTGTGTTTATTCTAGTGAATACGTTCCTGGCAACTGATCTATGTCCCAGAACTACTCCTTCACTGAGATGTGAAATCTTTCACATTAATAGTATTTTCAGTTCTTTTTTAGTGTTATCATAATTCTGACTCAGATGGCATGTTATTTTGCAACTTCTTTTGAGTAACTTTAATGATTTATCAGAAAATCTTCCTTTTAAATAAGCTATTTAAGTTGCTGAATCATTTGAGTATGATTTTATTACTTTGAAAACTTTTGTATGGGAGCCAGTCTTTCTTTAATGACATTAGAAAAATGGAATTAAATACTAGGTGTCCATGTTTATACTTTTCAGTAGAGTTTCTTATATATAACTGATGTGGCACCTCTAATGTGAGTTTGAAGCAAACCTGTTACTGACTTCTTTTTACTTTTCCTTGGTAGTCTGTAATCTTTCCTCTTCCTTCAAGAAATTGTCCAGGGGCTTGTAAGGCCAGCAATTAATTAATTGGCTTTGCATCTGTGATAATCCCCGTCTGAAAATGATCTAAACCCAGAGGCCCCTGCAAACTAGCACAGCAGCTCACAATTCTAGCAGGCACAGGTAGGTTGAGAGAAATAGAAGGAGCTTCTCCTCCCTTAACTCTAGCCATGACCTCTGAGAGTGATGCATGTGGTCATATTATTTTCAAATATGATTGCTCCGTTTTTGAAGAAAGCAAATCCAATCTGGAAATCAGGAGACAAGTCCATAGATTACAGCAACAATCATCTGTGTGAACTTGGTGTCCCCTTCCTCGTCCTTGTCTTGTTCCGGAGGCTTTTTAGTTAATGTCATTCATTTCGGATCAAGGAGCAGGGAAGTGCACATTTCCCAAGAAAATCACAGCGCTTTACCCTGTCTCTGACCTCAGGTGGAAGGGTTTTCTTGTAGGAAAGGAAATACAGTTCAAAGAAGGAAAGCGAAATCCGTTTTATATCTGCGATGGAAAAATCCACTTCACTTTGAAAAACTGGACGAATCTAAAGACTGGACACGCTCAAATAAATCATCAGCCGGCAAGTGGATCTTTAACTATCCACCACCACCCCGCCTCCCCCCTCAGCTGCCCGCCCCCAGCGTCTTCTGAGTACTTGCAACCCCATCCCAAAATCACCCGAGTGCGTGCGTGCAGACTCCGAACCCTACACACAGGCCCGGGAACTCTCCCTAGCGCACAAACTAAATAGCAAACAGATGCCCGGCTTGCCAAAGACCTCATCGGCTAGGGCACCGCCTGGGAAACGAATTCCAGCCGCGTGGCTTCCGGGTGGAAAAGCTGGCTGCCTGATTGTTTTACTCCCTTTGCTAGAAATGGGCAGGTTTTGAAAGCAGGAGGTCTTCCTTTCCCAGGTTAGGGGTTTTCGTGCGGAGAGCAAGACCCAGCCCGAGGACTCGAAACCCCGCCCCGGGCAGATGCCGAGCTCAGTGGATGCTTTCCATCCCCGCACGTGCGGGAGGTAAAGCTGCCCTCCCCTCGCCTTCGCTGGAGACACCGACGCCACACTCCCCGAATTTCTCTCGCCCCTCCTCCAACTTCCGAAAAGGACTTGTTCGCTGTCTCGCACTCGTTTCCTGGACAGCGTGCGGCCAGGTATTATTCGGGTGACTTTAGGGTCAAAGAGCTTGCTGTGGAAATCTGTTCTAGCTGGGGTGGTCGCCCAGCGCAGGATCATTTCAGAGAGCGTCTCCAGCCCCCAAAACGTCCCACTCCTCAATCCCCCACCCCACCCCCTAGCGCTCGAAGTCTCCGGTGGCGACCGAGCAGGGACTGCCCACAGTTCAGCATTGCGGCTGAAGAGCCGAGGGTGCTCCGTACCTGTCCAGTTTTCAGACAACTCCTGAAATCGCACCGGAGCACACCCCAGCAAATCTCATCAATCCAAACACCCCTTTCTGAGGTGTCCAGATTTGAGCTTTATCCGACCGCCCCTCCCGGCGTGGATCCTGGAAGACTCTAGCGCGGTTTTCACCTTCAAACCCGAAGGGGCGCGCTCCTCCGTGCGCGGGGTCCGCCTCTTCCCCGGGCTCTGTCACGGGCGGGGGAGTGGGGTGGGCAGGCAGGGACCTGCATCTGATTAGCTGGGAGGGGGAAACCGTGGTCCCAGCTGCTCTCTCCAGCCTCCCAGTCCTCCCAGACTCTCTAAAGAGGAGGAGGGACAGTACAAGAGAAGAAGGGCGAGAGCCTCATCACCTAGCACCCGGGTCGGGGTTTGGGCCGCCGCTGTTGTCGCCAGGCTTCCACCTCATCCACGCCCCAGACCCCCGCCATGGAGCCCTCATCCAGCTCGGGCTTCTATGTGAGCCGCGCGGTGGTCGCTCTGTTGGCTGGGCTGGTGGCCGCACTCCTGCTGACGCTGGCGGTGCTCGCCGCCCTGTACGGCCACTGCGAGCGCGTCCCGCCGTCGGAGCTGCGTAGCCGCGGGGTTCCCAGCGCCACGCTTTTCCCGCCAGGCCCGCAGGAGGAGGAGCCGCCAACCCAGCAGCTCGGCCCAGCGGGCCAACCCGCGGTGGCAGACACTCCGGGCAAGTGGCGATCACCCGGGCCCTGGGACCAGCTGCGTCTGCCGCCCTGGCTTGTGCCGCTGCACTATGAGCTGGAGCTGTGGCCCCGGCTGCGGCCCGACGAGGTCTCCGCGCCGTCGTTGCACTTCACTGGCCGCGTGAATATCACCGTGCACTGCGTTGTGGCCACCACGCGGCTACTGGTGCACAGCCTCTTTCTGGATTGCCAGCGCGCGGAGGTGCGGGGTCCCTTGTCCCCCGGCACCGGGAACACCACTGCGAGCCGCGTGCCCGTGGACGACATGTGGTTTGCACTGGACACTCAGTACATGGTGCTGGAACTCGGTGAGGCCCTGCAGCCCGGGAGCCGCTACGAGCTTCAGCTTAGCTTCTCTGGCCCGGTGTACCAGGACAACAGGGAGGGGCTCTTCCTCAACATCTATACCGACCAGGGCGAGCGCAGGTAAGCACCGCCCCAAGTTCCCGTGCAGGCGGCCAGGTGCGCCTCTCCTGCCCCTTCCCAAAGAGCCGTCAGCCCATCCCTGACGACGTTTTCTTCCAGAGCCAGAGCGTCTCCTACCTTCCCTTCCCTCCAGAGACCTTGTTCGGAATGAAGGCAACGAGGCCATGATTCTTCCTCAGGCCAGTTTTCAGTTCCTTCCAGGACCATCCGGTTTGTTTCTGTCTTTGCCCATTTGGGCATCCGCGCTACCGCAGAAGTTTGCTGTCTTTAGAAACGGCATTCCTCTAGCAAATCCCTTTCTACTCAAAGTGTGGTCCGCGGACCAGCAGCAGCAGTAATACTGAAAGTTTGTTAGAAATGTAGACCCTCAACCCCACTCGACTAAGAGAACCAGAATCTTCTGTTTAAGGAGATCCTTAAGGGATTCGCGGCATTGAAATTAGAGACCCGCGGAGCTAAAGCATTCACCCTCAAACCCTTCTCAGCTCTGTTCCTCTTCCCTCACCCAGAGTCCATTGGGGCTCAGCCACCTTCTCTGCCTCTTGTTTCCTCTCTGTGACTCTTCTCTGTAACTACTGCACTTGAACAAATATATATCCACGTTGGAACTTTTTGTGCCCATATCCTTTTTTGTTAAGGTTCTCAAACACTTCGCAATTGCCGTAATTCATCCCCTCCCACCCCCTACCTGGGTCCTGAGTCCCGTTTTGCTCTTGGTAGCGGCAGCCCCTACCCCTTCCGGCTTTTGGTCAAGCTCTGCAGAACTTCGGGACGGGAGGTTTCTGGATTCCTCAGCTGAAATAAATAAATAAATAAACAAATAGTCGGTAGCAAGAAACTCCTTTAAGATTTGCAAGTCCACGTAATTTACATGTGTTTTCTTTACACTCATTTGAGATAAAGTCTCCCACATGGAATATTTCCAGCCCCTCCTCAAGAAGAGGTGCCTCTTTCCACTTTCTGTGGCCACATTATTGATCTCCCACCCGAGGCACCAGAGCCGGAAAATGCCAAAAAGGTCCTTCTGCAAACTGGCGCTCTCCACTTACTCACTGGTGGAGAACTTGCGGTTTACACAACTGCATGTACTTTGCCCTTTATTATTAGCGAAAATGTTCTCAGATGTTCTCTGAGAAGAAAGAAACCCAATAAATTACACCTTAACCCACCCCCTGCACTATTTTCAAAATTTAAAGGGGTTTTAAATAAGTTTAAGAAGCTGCCTTCATGAATGTATAATCTGTAACATTTTACGTACAGCATGCCTGGGTTTTCTCTTCTAAAAAATGCATCCATGCTTGAAAAATAGTTTTGAAAAGTCTCTGTTAGGATGATGTGCGTGCTACAGGACTTATGGGCACTAGGAAACTTGAAATGATAACTGTGTAGTTCAAGGTGCAAGATCTTTCACAGAAAAAAAAAATGGATGCTCTTCACACACAAAGCTGTCAGTGTTTCAGTGTTTTCTGCTGTCTGTCAGTAAATCGTCATCTGCTCACCCATCTCTTCCTTCTTTCTGTCTTAGCATGGCTATGGTCCAGACAAACTGCCCTCTGCAAATACGGAATATGGAAGTCCTTTCCCATTTTTCTATTGTGCTGCCAACTCTAACAGTAACTAGAAGCCATATTTTGAGAACATTAAAACGCAAACAATGAAATCTTAATAAAGTCCTACAGATGTTCATAGACTATTGGGTGGCAAAGGCCAAGGCAGTGCTCCAGAACTGTGGTGTCTTGGAAGAGCAGTTACCTTGTTGCTCCTCTTTGTTTCTGAAACATCAAGGTTGTGCTTGAAGCAAAGGTCACAGAGAAGCCTCTACAGAATGATGGCTTGTGGTGAGGCAGATTTTTGAAGCTCATTGTGTCTGGGTTTGAACCTTAGCTGTGTGACTTAAGCCAGTCTCTTAATGTCTCTGAGTCTGTTACCTCATTCATGGAATAGAGATAATAACTGTCAACTTTTTGAGGATTAAATGATAAAGGGGTACACAGTGACAGCTCACAATAGAGCAGTGGTAGCTGCTATCATTAGATCAGATTATAATTGTTAGGGAGCAACCTTCTTGTTATCTAAACACGGAACTTGCCAAGTTCTTGGTAAGATATGAGTCCAAGTAGAAGATTTCCAGGTGGGAAAACCTGCCCACATGAATTTGTATTTTTCCTGGGAATTCTCTAATTTCAGCTGTAGAATTTGGAACATTTACCTCTCTTCTCTGGCGACACTTTATTACAGTTCAGTTTTTAAATTATGAATTAGGGAGAAGAGAAGGAAAATGGTCTGAGAAAATTTAAAGAGCATCAAAATCTCATAATTCAAAGATTTAGGACTTATGGTACTATTTTCTAGCCACAGACAGTGCTCAGGAATACTTCTCACCTGCCCTCTACCTTTCTCCACTTGGCAAGAGCCATCATTTTTCTGCCATAATGGAGCCATCTCCTGGGTGCCTTAAACCTGTGCTTTTGTATCTGTGTCTGATCCTTCCTTCCACATGTAGAAAGTTGAGAGCAATTTCCAAATATTAATGTCCCTTAGAGCAGTGTTTCCCAAATTTCGTTCACTGGCATATTACTGTCTTGGGTATTGGCATATCTACTGCCACATTATTTAATAAAAATGTTAGTTGATTTAAACAAGAATATTAAGTAGATTTATTGAAAAGGAAATTCTATGCCATTATCATAAATGGAAAACCACTTGCAATTTATAGACCGTAATGGCAATAATACTGAAACAATATTATTCAGTTCTACTTATACCTATTGCCTGATAAAGACTCTGAAGGCTCTGAATCTAAAGGGTGCTTTCTATTGCTAAAAAGAGAAAACAGAATTAAGTGTTTAAGGTAAATAACACTAAACTGAGACTTTCTGTTGACATAATCAGAAAGACTCAGAAAGTTGGAAAAAGACTGACTTTCTCATGTGTGTGTGTCAGATCTACATAGTAATGTGTTTGGGGGCTGCCGGAAATCTTTTTACATCTTTTACTTTGGGAAAACCCTGTATTTGAGCAGTCATTCACAAACTTTAGTGTTCATCAGAATCACCTGAGAAGCTCGTTAAAAACGTAGATTCTTGGGGCACACCCTCAACAATTCTAGATCAGTGAATTCAGAGTGGGGTTCAGAGATTTATATTTTTAACAATTGCCTGAGATAATTTGATGTCCACAACAAGTGCCCCACACTTCAAAAAAAAAACAACACGTTTTATTTTGAAATAATTACAGATTCACAAGAAGTTGCAAAGATAGTATAGAGATCTCCCTTGTACCCTTCATCCAGTTTCTGCCAATGGTTATATGTTACATAATTATATTAATGTGCAATATTGAAACAGGAATTTAACCTTGGTACTCTGCATGTAAATAGTTCTATGTCATTTTATCACCTATGCAGATTTATGTAACCATTATTACAATTAAAAAATAGAACTATCTTGTCACCACAAAGACCTCTCTACCCCTTTATAGTCATACCCACCTCTCCCAGTCTCCACCCCTAACACCTGGCACCACAAATCTGTTTTCCATCTTTGTAATTTGGTGATTTTGAGAATTTTATAAAAATGGAATCATACCGTATGTAACCTTTAGAACTTGGCTTTTCTCAGCAAAATGCCCTTGAGATGCATTCAAGTTGTTGTGTGAATCAGTAGTTTGGTCCTTTTGATTACTAAGCAGTATTCCATGGCATGGATGTACTGCAGTTTGTTTAGCCATTCGAGGGACATTTTTGTTGTTTACAGTTTGGGGATCTTACAAATAAAGCTGTATGGTTGTCTGTAGGTTCTTGTGCAGATATAAGTTCTCATTCATCTGGGATAAGTGCCCAGGTGTGCAATTGCTGGATGATAATATGGTAAGTGTATCCATAGTTTTATAAGAAACTTCCAAACTATTTTCCAGAATGGTTGTGCCATTTTACATTCCCACTAGTAATGTATGAGAGACCCAGCCTCTCTGCATGTTGCCCACCATTTGGTATTGTCATTACTGTTTTTTAAATTTTTTAAAATTTTATTTTAGCCATTTTGGTAGGAATGTGGTGATATCTTGTGTTCTTAATTTGCATTTCCCTAATGGCTAGTGATGTTGAACATCTTTTCAGGTGCTTATTTGCCATCCGTATATCCTCTTTAGTGAATTGTCTCTTCCTGTCTTTTGCCCATTATCTAAATGGATTTTTTGAGTTTTTTTACTTTTGAGTTTGAGATGCTTATATATTCTGGATATGAGTCCTTTGTCAGACATGTGCTTTAAAAATATTTTCTCCAAGTTTATAGCTTGTCTTTTTATCCTTCAAATGGGTTCTAATTTTGATGAAGGTTTTAATTTTGATGAAGGCCAATCTATTGATTTTTGCTTTATGGATTGTGCATTCATGTCATGTCTAAAAATTATTCACCAATTCCTAGGTCCTGAAGATTTTCTCCCTCATTATCTTTTAAAAGTTTTATAATTTTACATTTAAATCTATGATCCATTTTGAGTTGATTTTTATATAACGTGAGGCTTAGGTCAAGATTCATTTTTTGCCTATGGTTATTTAATTGCTCCAGCTTATCCTTCTTCCATGGAATTGTTTTTGCATCATTTTCAAAAATCAGGGGAACAGATGAATATCAGTAATTGAGCACCTGCTACCCTTGTATGAGGTCTGGGGTTCAATCCCCAGTATTCCCTAAAAAAACAAACAAAACAAACAAACAATGAAAAAACCAACTCAGGGGAGCCGGTATAGCACAGTGGTTGAGCACCAGCTTCCCACATATGACGTCCCAGGTTCAATCCCTGGTGCTGGTACCTAAAAAAAAAAAAAATCATTGGTCAAACTTGCATGAGGCTATTTCTGGGTTCTTTACTCTGTTCCATTGATCTAGGTGTCTATTTCTCTACCAATACCACAGGCTGGATTACAGTAGCTATATAATAAGTTCAGAAATTTGGTGAAGTGATTCCCTACTTTATTCTTTTTTTTTCAGAATTGTTTTAGCTATTTTAGTTCCTGGGCTTCTTCATATGAATTCTAGAATACTTTTGACTATATCTACAAAAAGCTTCCTGTTGGGATTTTGATAGGAATTTGGGTGGAATAGACATCTTTATTATGTTGAGTCTTCCAATCCATGACCACTTATTAGATTTTCTTTGATTTATTTCATCAGCTATTTGTAGTTTTTGGCATATAAGTTCTCTACATGTTTTGTTAGCCTTACATCTATGTATTTAACTTTATTAGAGCAATTTTAAATGATTTTTTTATGATGTTTTATTTTTAATTTGGTTCCATGTGTTTGTTACTAATATAAAGGAATACAACTGATTTTTGTATGTTGATCCTGTATCCTGTGAACTTGCTGAACTCCTTTGTTCTAGAAGTTTTTAAAAAGATTCCTTGGGAGTGTATATGTACCATCATGTTATCTGCAAATAGGGACAGTTTTATTTCTTACATTCCATCATGTACTTTTATTTCCTTTTCTTGCCTTATTGTGCTGGAGAGTACTTCCAGCACTATGTTGAAGAGCAGTGGTTAGAGTGGATATTATTGCCTATCCTCGATCTTAGGGGGAAAGTATTCACTCTTTTACCATTAAGTATGAAGTTAGCTGTAGGTTTTTTGCATATGTTCTTTATCAAATTGAAGATGTTTCTCTCTATTCCTATTTTTCTGAGATTTTTAGAAATTATGAGTGGGTATTAAATGAGGGCTTGTACAGATTAATATTTTTTTTCTGCATCAATTGGTATGATCATGTGACTTTTTTCTTGTTTAGCCTGTTCATATAGTGTATTCTATGATTGATTTTTTAAGTATTAAACCGAATTTAGTGCCCCCACTCCCCTTTCTTTTTGACAAGAGCAGTTGCTGTATAGTCAGGAGTAGCAGAAAGCCCTTCCAGTATAGGGAAGAAGGGCTAGAAAGAGAGAAGGAAAGATAAATGAGAGAACAAGTGTATTTAACTTCCACCTTCCTCCTTCTCTGACAGTGTGACCCTGAGAAATTTTCTTGTGAGAGTAATGTATTAGAAAGTGTTCCCAGGAAGAACCAGCCAGAGAATGAGGAAGTACAACTGGAAGGGAAGGAGGCCAAGCCAGAGTATGATATTAAACAAAGTTCCTTGAAGGAGAGTTCTGGAGAGAGTGTAAGTCACACTTCAGAGTTGTTCCCATCAGAGCAAAGGAGCAGGGGCATTTATACCGCCCACATCTGGGAGACATTGGCTATGGACTGGCCCTGGGACCAAGTTAATACCCAGATACTCTGCTCTTCAGGGTGCAGGCAAAGCAGATCCACAAGGAGACACAGGTGCTGGCAAGTGGAAGCAAGAGCAGAAATGATTAAGAGATCTGAGGCTATATGGATAGAGGACTCACATTGCCTGTTAATGAATAGAATCTAATGGAGGGTGGAGGGCACAGCAAAAAGAAACACCCAAAGAGAGACTGGGGAATATCTTAAAGCAGAAACCCTGTTCTTCCCTTTATAGTCAGCATGACTAGGCCAATGGTCCCTGTGGTCTGTGGGACATTTAAGGAGATCTAGAAGTTCCCCTGTGGGCTGAGGACATTGACTTGGGGGTTGCAGAGGACCACGATGCCTGGGGTCAAAGTGACTGTAGCAGAATGCTGCAGAAGTGGTTAGCCAGGTGTGGCTCCAAAGGGAGTTGCAGTCAGGCTCAGAGGACTGACCTGTAAGCAAGAACCCAGGAGAGGGCCACATCATCAATGGGAACCACTGAGCTTGACTATTATGGAGGATTGATACTCAGTACACACCAGTCAGGAGAATCCAAGAAGTCTCCTTCTTTCACAAGGCCTCCTCATTTCCCAATATGGCAAATGGGTACAAGAGGAAGCTTCTTAGTTCTTGGGTCCTAAGGAAATAAAAGAGCCCCAAAAGGGATTCTTCTACTTTAAATTGACTACCAACCTGAACAGGACTGCTTTAAACCTGATAACAATGAATAGCCTTTAATTGGCAAGACTGATTTTTCTTTTCTCTACTATCTTTGAGAACATGTGTTCCAGTGTGTGAAGAGATTACTTATAAAGCAGTTTGATTTACACATCTGAGATCTGGTAAATACATTTTGACAATACTCTACAATGCCTCACCCTGCCCAGCAATACAAAATAAATTTGTCATCAAACACAAATGACAGTAGTATTAACATGCTGATTCACCCACGGTTTCCAAAGAAATATTGTCACGGACTCCATAAAACATCGCACTATGAAACCCCATATTTTGTAACATTTGCTCCTGACCTTTGAAACCCATTGCAGAGGATTACTCCTATGCTGAAGGCCAGGTACTAAGCTGGTTGAGAGTTGTTTAGTCACCTGATGACAGAGGCATTGGGAAAGCAAAAAAAAAAGGGGGGGGGGG
>JAQZBX010099150.1:0-11506 GCA_029593785.1 Cabassous unicinctus
TCTAATATTCATTACTTCCTTCTTCCTAAACTAAACTTTGGGTTTAGTTTGCTCTTTTTGTTCTAGTTTCTATAGGTGAGAAGTTAGGTTCTTGACAGAGATTAAAGAAAGGCTCTTGAAGGATGTGACATCAAAATTTTAAAGGATTAGTAAAATTTTACCAACAAAAGAGGACATAAAGGACATTCCAATACTTCTACCCTGATCTCTGGGTTTTTTGTTGCTGTTGCCACTTTGTCCACCGTTACTGTCTCTACCATCTTTACTCTTACAGAAGACTGGAAAAAGAGGAATATCCTATTCAGTGCATAAATCTTTCATTGCAGGCTCATGTTGGAGTAAGATTTTCTGATTTTTTGACCTTATGTACTGCACACATTATACACTGTCAGAACAAGGACGAAATTATTTATCATTTTCTCCCCACAATGACTTTCCTCAAGGATTAATAATTTTAACTTTTCTCAGAGCTGTTTCTCTAAATAATTTAAGAACATAATTGTTACTGTGGATGATTTTGCTTTAATGTCCTAGCAATCACACATGGGAAAATTCATTGAACAGAAATGATGATTGGTGTTTGAAAAAAAAAAACAAAAACAAGGGGAGAGAGATGTGGCTCAAGTGATTGGACTCCCATATGGGAGGTCCAGGGTTCATTTCCTGGGACCTCCTGGTGAAAAGCAAGCTGGCCTGCTCAGTGAGCTGGCCTGAGCAGAGAACTGGCACAGCAAGATGACGCAACAAAAAGAGACACAGAAGAGACACAATGAGAGATGCAGCAGATCAGGGGAGCTGAGGTGGCACAAGAGATTGAGTATCCTCTCTCCATTCCAGAAGGTCCCAGGATTGGTTCCCAGTGCCACCTATAGAGAAGACAAGCAGTCACAGAAGAACACACAGAGAGCAGAGAGCAAGCACAAAAGAGCAGGGGGGTGGGGAGATAAATAAGTAAATAAATCTTAAAAAAACAAACAAACAAACAAAAAAAAACAGGTTCCACAGAGAAATTGAAGTTGGTCCTAAACAATATGCCTGGGAATTCTGCTGGCTTACCTTGCATTGAGGCTGCTATATCTGCTCTATTCTGGGAAGAATTATCAGGAGCACATGACCCCTGACTTTTCTGGTAGTCATTTGAAAGTGGCATACATTCTTTAATGTCCTTGGTATTTCTGAGAAATGCTGATGACTTTTGCAGGTCATTTTGTGATTCTATAAAATATTCAGCTTGGTCCAGTGCTTCTTACTTCAATGGAGTGGGCACTCCCCAGTGACAGATCCCACTACACCAACATGGTTTTCACATTTGTGTAATACCCTGGGTTCTGCAGTCATTTGATTGTACAGCCACGGAAAGACCCTGCTAATTATGTATTGTGTTATGGGGCTGTCTTGGAAACCCTAGATCAGAACATGCAATTCTGTCTGCCAGTGACACTTCTCCCAGAGAGTTCTCTGAGAAACATGCATGTACACAGGACAAAGGCAGACAGAGGAACTTGTATTAGCAGCTATTACTGGCTTTGATTTGGGGCCCTGAGCTCCAGTATGAAATCTTTGCAAGCTCTGCTAGATGATGGCAGGTTCGGACCTCTTCCCTTTGAGATTCATATCAGAGATTAAGAAAATCCATCAGTGAGGGGAAGCAAACACAGTACAGAACATTTCTAGAATCCTTAGAGAAGAGTTAGCTTGGCTACCCAACCCAGGCATTGGTAGGTTTGCTTACATTACCAGCTCCAAGAGAAGAGTCAAGACTCTAGAGAGAACGAGAGTCAAAAAGAACTACTATTCTCTCCCCTTGACTCCCCCATCCCACACTGACACAGACCTTTATCCCAACTTCTTCACATAAACCTCCTAGTCCTTTGGAGCACTGTGGTCAAACAGAACACCTTTGAGCCTATCATGCTATGTCTTAGGGTAACAGCACGTGATTATGCATTTGGCTGGGGAGAGGGCTTCAGAGCCTAATTTGCACAACCCTCAACAGTCCTCCATGAGGTCCTGCTGGTTGACCTGGAATTGGTAAAATGGAAAAGCAGCAGCCTTGAGCTCCCCTGGAGTGCCCAACAATGGGCTCCATTGAGAAGTCCTGGGATAATTATGGAGACTTGAATTATGGAAACCAGTTCAAAAATGTTTCTTATTGTCTTTGAAAGAGTGAAAATTCCTCAATCTGCATTCCATCAACTTTCCATCAAATGGATCCACTTTAGTTTTCCCATCTCACATCTCTCTATTGCCTAAATTTCCTCCTTTTCCCTTAATCCCAACAGCTATGTCATCCTGGAATGCCTAAATCCCTCTGTTTTGCAAATCTAAATCTCACAAACCTGGAAAGTTCAGGGTAAGGCACACCTTCTCCAAGAATCTTTTCCCACAGCAATCGAGGTGACCCAGATCTGTCCCACTCTTTACAGTCCCTCAGTACAAATCTCTGCACCATACCACATTATCATATTATCTTGTGAGTGTAATCAAGTTATTTCAAGCAGGCATAACTTGTTTCCCAAAATAGGCATTAAGTTTGCAGGAAGTTTCTCTCAGGAGTAATATCTTTTCCTGTTCTGCATTCCCAGGGCACCTGGAAAATCAAGCATGCATTCCACTTGCAAATGTTTGTGACTAGATGGATAGATGAATGAACCTGCACATCTCCAAAAATAGTTCATCTGAAGGTGATAGTGAATAATGTAGGATAAAAAGGAAAAGATAGCTCCAGATGAAATTGACTTTAGAGGAAATTTATTTTAGAAAGACCCATAGCAATTCCTAATAGGAGGCCCAAAATAAGCCTTTTTTGGCAAGTTATTGAGTTGTTGAGAATTGTTTCCTGCATAAATCAGATATCTATATTATTCCCTGATTCCAGTCATAGCCATGCCTTTCATCATTATTGTTCCAAGCAATTTTTTTTCTTTAATTAAATCTATTGTTAAATTATGTAAATCCTATGTGTTTGTTTTGGGAAAATTAGATAATCTTGATTTTAATCAAGAAAAAAATTAAATCACACATAGTACTACCGCTTAGGGATAATCACTGTGAAGGATTTTTTAATTTTAATTTTTTGTTATAACCACCTAATCTTGTGTATGGGCATTTCTTAAATATAAAAATGAGTCCAAGTTATATGCGATATTTTATAAGACTTTATTGTGAACCTCATTTTAATGACTTAAAGCAGTCTACTTCTTACTAAAAGCCTTTATTTTTTTTCCTCTATTGTTGGATATTGCTTAATTTACACTCTTTCATTGTTATAAACTATCTTTTCAGTGAATATCCTTGAGATAAATCTTTATGCATACTTATGATTATTCCTTTAAGATTGAAGCCTGTCAGCCAAATGATATAGATATTTTTAAGGACAGATTACTGTTGAGTGGGCCCCTTCTCCCTTTCTCCTCACCCTTCTGCTTCTGCCCACAGGAAAGACTGAAAATGCCCCCCACCTTCCTCATTTAGGGAAGTGTTGGAGAAGATATATCTGACAATTTTCATTCCATTATCAACCCTCATCACAGGGGGAAAAAGTGGCTAATATAATTGGGCAGGGGCCATAGTCACAGGGGCTCTCTCTGTTAGTGATTAGGGTGATTTAATTAAAAGTCAGGATTTGAGTGCATTATGGCTGCCTGCCTCATCTCATATTTCCAGCATCCTGTACTTCCACATAGCCCTGCCTCAGAAGGCTAGCCATCTGTCTGATTCTTTCTGGCCCAGCCATGCTCTTAGCTTTCTTTATTCTGATAGAACGTGGGTGAGTTTGGAGCCGTAATTCTCTGTCTTGGCTCCAGCTTCTTGTCTTCTGGTTGTGTGGGTAAATGGACTCTTAGGTTCATAGGGAAAGGAGTAGAAAATAAGAAGTCTTACCTAAGACTCCTGGCTTAAGCATGTTTACAGTTTATTCCGGTGTGTTTATGTGAGGGGTTGGACAAAGGGGTGATGTTAAGCTCTGGCCACTACTAAGTGGACCAGTGTTTTGCTTCCCTCACATTTCTTTTGTGTATGCTTTCTGATCAGTAAAATCTATAGTAAAGGGTGGGTGAATATTGGGAAAAAAAATCTATGGTTAGTTCCTTCAGAAGGGGCTGTGGGCATGAAAGGGACTCAGAGCACATTATTCAGTACATTTGACATGTTTTTGACGTGAAAAATGTTTTATGTCGATGTAGTTGTGGGCAAATCTATTAAATTTTTCCTTTATGGTTCCAGCCCTTGATATCTTGTTTGAAAAGGCTTTCCTCCACCCAAACCTAAATCTATGTATTTTTTCCTCTAGATAGTATTTTGGGTTTTATTTTGTTTTTTGCTTTTTTTTTTTTTTTTTTTAATAATTTCACTCTTTTTTTGAGGTATGAAATAGAGGATCTCAGCTACCCAAATTGCAATTTTCCCCAAAGTTAACCAATTGCATTTTATTAAATGACTATTCTCCCACATATATGTTTATAGCCCTTTCTGGAATCTCTATTCTTTTTCCTTGATCTGCCTGTTATTCTTATTTGACAAGACCAAGAACATACTGCTGGTGGCTTATATCCAGGTGCTTAAGCCATTGCTGCTACAAATATTTCTATTTTTAGAAAAGGCTTTTCGACCAATACTCCAGCTGCCAGTCAAAGCCATTGTTATTTTCATTATTTAAAATGTCACCTATAACACGGGCATTATTTTTGAGGTTTTTTTTGCATTCCTGATAGTTATATGTATTGTTTAAAGAAATGTCTGTACATTGGGTTATAATACTCAAATATTTAACGATATGGTTATTTGTAAGGAAAATTGCAAATTTAATATACCATAATTTACATTCTTATAATATGTACAATCCTTCTTGCCTCCCCACACAATTGTGTGTTTGTGTGTGTGTGTGTGTGTGTGTATGATAAACCTATTTTGGTTTGCAACGAAACCCTGCAAAATATTTACAAAAATCAAAACCAAACAACACACACACTGCTGGCATTAGCAAGGCTAACAAGTAAATCTATGGAAAATAACATTAAAAATAAGATTGGGAAGAAAATTTAAGAGAAAATTTTACCCTGCACATAATGGTGAATTCAGAGTTTTCCTGTCTCAAAAGAGGCAGAGTCTGGAATATAGCCATATTGATAGAGTTAATATAATTAGAAAGGAGTGAGTTAGTAATAAGGACATTTGGTGGCAAATGGAGCAAAGATAAAGGAGAGTCAGAGAGGCAAGCAAACACAGGAAAGCTCACTCCTAACTCCATATTTGACTTGCTCATTACCAGGGGTGGCTATATTCTTATCTCAGTGACACATGAACCAGCCTTTCAGAGCTTGAACTTCACTAAACATTTGAATTTCACTTGCTCCCTTGCTCTGACTTGCTGCTCAACAAGCAAACCTCTGAATAAAACTTCCTTCTTATTTGGCTTCCCTAGAGGAAGAGAAGGTGCTGACCTGAAGATGCATGCATCTGGTCCCTTGGCAGTTATAAATCTTGTAAATCTTTAAACTGTCATCCTCTTGTGAGCTTGTTTATGTCAATGTTAAGGAGATTCAGGTCTTCACGTTTAGAAGCAGCACAATGACTCTAAAATAGATTTTCTCTGAGCAGAGCTAAGAGCACTTATGCAGGAATCCGATATTCAACCTTGACTTGACTTGACTGAACTGAACTGAACCAAACAGTCTAAAAGGACATTTTATTGTAAATCTGTTTATTTTCTACTTGAGACAATCTACTTCCAAGCAATGGCTCGGAAAAGAATTTGTTTTCTCTCAAATACTTTTCTCTGTGATCCAATAAGAGTAGATTTTTAAAAAAGATTTGTTATTAGAACAGAAGGACAGTAGAATTCCTTTGGCCTTAAACTTTGGGGTGAAGAGGGAGAAGGGGTTGGTAATAAACTGGCAGAACCAGAGGATACTGAAAATACCAACCTGTATAATACACTCTCCTTTCTTTTCTCGTCCTCTTCAGTCCATTTCATTCTCTGATTCTTCTTCAGTGTGGGCCTTTTCAGCTAATATTGTGACTTAACTTTCCTCTGTAACGTTGCCCTTAATGGTGTTTTTGCCTGTGCAAAGTATTAGAAAAGGGAGTTCATTTATTTAGAGTGATAGGTAATTTGCAATTATCTCAACTTGGGAGCTGGTATTAAAAATAAAAAGCAAGTTTCAGCCTGTCCATGGGAATTTTTCCAACATAGCCCCCTTCCCCATCTTTTCAAAAACATAGATACTAAGATGTCACTGATATTCAAAATTGAGAAATTACATTTTGGCATAAAATGTATCATGGAGAAAAGGAAACTATTTATTTGTCTATAGGACCCGCACGTAAGACTATTCTGCTCTATTAAACTGCTTTTCTGTCAGGCAAACTGATTTGTACCATTAGTGAGGCCTCCTCTCCTCTGCTTTTTTTTTTTTTTTTAACTGTTGCTATTATTATTATTTACTTACTTATGCATGAATGTTTAAACAGATTACTCAATTTGCTCTTATTTTTAATATGTAACCTTATTTTTAGCAAAGTAATCTGCATACATAATTTTTAACAAGTCAAATAGTACAGCACACAGTCTTCTGATTAAAACAAAAGCAGACCCCTACCCCACACCTGAGTCTTGCTCCCAGATGATAGTCACTGTCCACAATTGTAATTCTTTTATTTTTCACTTGTATTTCTAAATACTGAGTTTTACTCTAATTTCTTGATTTTTCAATTCTAGACACTATCTGTTGACACTTCTCCGGCATATACTTCGCATTCTCATTTACTCCTGTTTCCACCATTCAGTTTCCCCTCGTGCCACTATAGTAATCCCATATTTTTAATTAAATTGATATTTAGAACTTAATTACTGTAACTATATAAATACTGTTCCCTTATGAGCCAAGTAATGCAATCTATTCTGCTAAAGCACATGTTTTATTTTAATGTGAATTACATCAAACAGCATTGATAACAAGGGAATGATGACAGGACAACTCAGAAATCATAGTGGTTCATGTATTCTTCACAGTATGTTAATGTGTTGAGGCCATCAAAGATAAGTGGTCTCACAATTAAAAGAAAGGTTTAGTAATATACAAGTGCCTTACAAAACTGCTGAAACCCCTAAAAGAAACCTTCCTTTAGAGTAAGAAATGGCTGGTTTCGTGGCTGTAAAAAATGCTGCACTTCCCACTATATATATAAATTTTTCAATTTTTTTTTTATTATGGGTAAAAATCAAATTTTTCACAATACATACAAATATTTGTAAAATGATATATTTTGAGAATATAGGTCCAGAAAACACTTCCTCTAGTGTTAAAAAATTGAGGGAAATGACTATCTTTGCATTATATTTTTAATTTTGATGAAACTGATCAATCATACAATGAGAACAAGACAGATAATATTTTAAAATCATAGTTACTTTATTATTATTATTTTTTAAAGATTTATTTATTTTATTTATTTATCCCCCCCTTGCTGCTTGTGCTGCTGTGTCCATTCGCTGCTTGTCTTCTCTGTGTCTGCTTATCTCCCCCCCTTGCTGTGAGGTCCTGCCGCATCAGCCCACGGCGCCGCGCGAGCCTGCCTGCCCTCACAAGGAGGCGCCGGGAAGCGAACCCAGGGCCTCTCATGTGGTAAACGGGTGCTCTATCCACTGCGCCACACCCGCTTCCTGCCGTGAGGTTGCTGCATCAGCCCACCACACCGCTCAGGCAGGGGTGCCCTCACAAGGAGGCCTCGGGACGCGAACCGGGGCCTCCCATATGGTAAACGGGGGCTCTATCCACTGAGCCACACCCACTTCCCCATAGTTACTTTAAACCTTTAAAAGAGTTAAGGTCTCAAAGTAACATAATGAACTGTAATATGAGAAATGCTAAGTCCTCTTAGAGGATATGGAACCGATGGATGTTTTCATTTTTTGTCAGAGTAGCAGAGGAAAGAGGAAGCTGCCATAGACACAGTAAGAAGAAGAAAGGTGAAATTTTACAGAATTTTTAAAGACTGGATATAGGCTTGTGTAAGAGTATAGAATTCCTGAAAGCCTCATTCATAAGGGAAATCTGTGTTGCTTGTCAACTCTTTAACACAGGCCTTCACTGGGTATTCTCCAGATGGGTTGGTGGAAAGGAAGAACTTAGAGACCGCTTCTAAGGTGCAAGTGCTGATATTAGAGTTTAGAATCACGCAAAGCCTCATACATAAGGGTAATCTGCACTACCTGCCAACTCTCTGACATAGGCCTTCACTGGATATTTGCCAGAAAGATGAGTATCAAGGCAGGAGAACTGAGAAACCCCTTCTAAGGTGCCAGTACCCTAGGCCTGCTACAGTCTGAGGACAGAGAAAAGGAACTGAGAGAGACCTTCCCACACTGCAGACCTTATACAGAAGATGAGGCAGCAGCAGTCTACCATTGGGGATGGAGCAGGAGAGCTGGGAAAGACCCAAGACCCTTCTGAGGCATGCATATATAGAATCTGCTTATGCATGAAGACAGAAAGGAGAAATGAGTGAAATTTCAGCAAGAACTCTAGACCTTATACTGACTACCAGGTAATGGCACTCTACCACAGAAGGAGTCCAGAGAACTGAGGGGAGCATCCTTCTCTCTCTCTCTCTCTCTCTCTCTCTCTCTCTCTCTCTCTCTCTCTCTTTCTCTCTCTCTCTCACACACACACATACACACACACACACACACACACACACACATGTGCAAAGAGGCTGAGGCTAAAGATGAGAACTGAGGAAACCCCACAGGAAACTCAAACCTTACCCTAAGAGGTGGCCTTCTAAAACTACAGGGTAGAAAGTCAATAGAAAAGGAGATATAAGAGAGATTCTCATGAGGTTAGGAATCCAGGGTCTGATGAAGTTTGGGGGGTGGGGGGGTGGGGTCAGCACTTAGAACATAGTCCTGCTAAAGGGTAACTTCTAATTTCTACCTCAAATAATTTGAAGCCTGTTGGGATTGAATGTGGCTAAAGTAATAACAAAGCCCAGATGCAGCACCACTACAAAAAAGATTAACTCAACTCCCACACCAGTCTGTTAGAAAAGATGTGCCCTTTTCTTAGTGTAAACATTATTTACATCACTCTTTTTATTTATTTATTTATTTTTTACTCAGAATAGCTAGCTAGCATAATCTTTTTTTTTAAATATTTTAAAATATGCTTAGATTACATAAATGTTACACAAAAATTACAGGGATTTCCATGTTCCCCACCTCCCACACCTCCCATAACATCCCACATAAACATCTTTCATTAGTGTGGCACACCACCTGCAATGGATATACATATCCTGGGGCTTTGCCACTAAGCATGGACCATAGTTCACATCATAGACCACACTCTCTCCCACACAGTTCTGCATGTTATGTGCTGATGTAAAATGGCCTATATCTGTTGTTGTAATGTTACTCAGGATAATTCCAAAGTCCTGAAAAAGCACCTGTATTACAACTGCTTTTCCCTTCCCTGCCCCGAAAGTATCCTGTAGCCACTGGCTCACCCTCACTGTTGTAATTTCTTCCATTGCTTGAATCACATTATGTCTACAACAGAATGCCATTAAGTCCACTCTAGTCCATAGCTCTTCCCCCAATCCTGAGGAATTTGGGATGGTGTACATCACTCTTTACTATTATTTTACACAGAGTTTGCCATTCAATCAAAAAGTACAAGACACAGCAAAAGCAAAAAAATATGACCCATCATATGGAGAGGAAACAGTCAACACAATCAATTAGAGAGATGGCCAACATGTTAGAATTATCAGTGAGAGCCTTTAAAATAACTATGATTAATATTTTAAATCATCTAAGAGAAAGGAGAATACAATGCCTGAATACATGGGAAATATAAGCAGACAGATGGAAAGCATAAAAAGAGTTAAATAGTAATGCTAGAAATTTAAAATACATTATTGATGAAGGCTTTTTTCCATGGACTTATCAGCAGACTGCACACAGCAGAGGAATGATGCAGCAAACCTGAAGACAGGTCAATGCAATTTTTTGCAACGGAGTCACAAATAGAAAGAAATGGTAAAAAGTGGAAGAGATCCTACATGATGTATGGAATAAAACAGAATTGTCAAGCATACATGCAACTGGAGTCCAGAATGAGAAGAGTGAAATTATTGGTCAGAATAAGTATTTGAAGAGATAATGGCAAATAAATTTCCAGAATTGATAAAAGAGGAAAATCACAGATTCCAGGAGCTCTGAAGACCACAAGCAGAATAAATACAAAGCAAAACACTACTGGGCACATTATATATAAATGGATGAAAATAAAACATAAAAAGCAAGGCTTGAAAGCAGTCAGAGGGAAAAAAGTACATTACATAAGAACAAAACGAATTATTTCTGATTTCTCATCAGAAACATGGGAGGTCAGAAAACTATATGTTGACATCTTTAATATGCTAAAAAAAGGAAAAATAAAACTGTTAACCTAGAATTATGTAATCTGCAAAAATTTCCTTCAAAAAGGAAAGTGAAATAATGATGTTTTTAGACAGAAAAAGATGAAAACACTTATCTCTAGAAGATCTAAGTGCTAAGAGAAGCTCTTTCAACTGAGGAGAAATTATGCCAGATAGAAATAGAGTCCTGCAGAAAAAAAGAAGAATGTATGAAAGAATATGTCAATAAATGATAAGGAAAATTGTACATTGATAGATGCATATAAACATGCATATATATATATATATAAATTATATCGCTCTGAAAACTATTTGCTATTTAAAATAAATAATATCAATGTTATATGGATTTATAGCACATATAGAAGTAAAATATGTTACAAGATCTCAGAATGGAAACATATCATTGTAAATTTCTTACACTGCACCTGAACAAACTGACTTGGTGGAATGTGCTAAGTTAAAAACGTATATTTGAATCTCCAAAGGAGGGTTTCTCGACATTGCTACTATTGACATTTTGCACTAAAGAATTCTTTGTTTGTGGGGCTGTCTTATGCATTGTAGGATGTTTAGCAGCATCCTTAGCTTCTACTCACTCGATGCTATTAGGATCACCCTTTCAGTTGTTAAAATAAAAAAAATTTCCAGACATTGTTAAATGTCCATTGAGGTGAAAAATTGCTTTCAGTTATGAACCACTGCTCTAGAGCAACCACTGAATATACACAAAGAGGCATGGTTAAAAAGTTAATGGAAGAAATAAAATAGAATATTAAAAATACTTGATTTACACAAAAAGGCAGGAAAGGTAGAATAGAGGAAAAAGAGTAGATATGACAAATAGATCTCAAACACAAGATAACCCCCAACACATCCATTATTATGTTAAATGTAAATGGACTAAGTAACCTAATTAAAAGGTAAGATTGTCATATTAGATTTAAAAAGGAATGTGTACTAAATGTTTATTACAGAAAATATACTTTGAAAAAAAGACACAAACAGGATGAAAGAAAAAGTATTGAAAAATATACCATGCAAATACCAAACAATACTAATATTAGATGAGATGAAGAAG
>JAQZBX010099151.1:0-11505 GCA_029593785.1 Cabassous unicinctus
TCAGCGGGGATTTCTTGGCCCACTCAAACAAGTTTTCATAGACATTGCCATCATAGCGGCCAAGCACAGAGCCAAGGGTCACATCCTGAAAGTCAAACGCATCAACCAAAGCAACAGCATCGGGGCGGATTACAGTCAGTAGCTCCTTTATGCGCTGGTTTACTTGGGTGATTTGAGACTCTGTCATGATGCTTCCCTGTAAGAAGCAAACAAACAAACCAACAATATATATATATCTGCATGTATATATGCATGAATGCACACACAAAACTAATAAATAGACCACAATTATTTTTCTACAACAAAAAATCATGCCTTAAACTTAGAAATTGCTGACCTGAAGGAAGTCCCCTGCCTTCTGACTGATTCCATACAGAGAATACAGGAGACATAAATTCCTTAGGACAGCCTGGATGGATTTATCTTGAATTTTGTGGAGTTTTTCTGCAAAGAGTTTAACTACCACATAGTGGCAATGCGCCTAGAAAAAAAGAAAAGAGTGTGAGCATCTTTGAAAGACTCAAAACTCCTAGAGAATGAGAGAGAGAACTATTACTGACCTCACTTGCTTGAACGAGGTCAACGGAAGTTAGGTTCCATGCTACTTCCTTGCTTTTTCTGTGAATCATTTCAGTTTGAAGGTTTTTTGCAGCAATTTCTACCAATCTGTTAAGAAATAAAGGAAAACCTGAGCTCTGAGGAAATGATCAATAATGCACCTTTTTCTGTCCATGAGGCCTCCAGCCCCAGAGGCCCACAGAGCCACCTAATCTAGTGCTGCAGGGTGAGCTCACCTGGCTGCTCGGAGTTTATATGCTTCCACCAGGCTGTCGGGGCTGTCGATATCCACCACAGTAGGCCATACTGCTACCTGCTGTGGCTGGATGCGCTGGCTAGGCAGGTCATTCATGTAGGAAACCATGCCACACACCAACTTTCCTGAGTGTACCTGGTCATAGCTTTTCATCAGGAACCTAAAATCAGCAGTACACAGGCTTTTAATAATTATGCTTGTGAAACAGAAATAAAATAAACTCTTGACATGACTTTCAGCTATGTGACAGGGATTTCCTACCTTCCAGCCAACCACAAGATAAAAACAGTGGGTCATGATGGAAGGTAAAACTATGTCTTCCAAGAACACACGCACACGCACATACACAAAAGAATTAGCTTTTGATTTTACTGATATGTATTGTTTTTCTGTTTTCTACTTCATCAATTTCTGCTTTTATCTTTATTATTACTTTCCTTTAGCAAAGTTCATTATTAATTTGTTCTTCTTTTTCTAGGCTTTTGTGAATGAAGCTTAGATAATTTATTTCAGACCTTTTTTCTTTCCTAATATGAACATTTAATGCTATAAATTCTGTCTGACTACTCTTGTAAAAAAACAAAAAACAAAAACAAAAAGAACAAACACAATGTGGAGAGAAAACTCAGGAGTAGGAACTTGGGAGAAGGACTCAAGCCTTCTCCTAATGGAGAGGAGAAATCACGAATTAGATCCTCACCTGGCCGTCTGCAACATCATGACAGTGTTTTCACCCTCAAAGGTGCACGTTGGGGTGAACGTGACGTAGATGTTTGGAAGGCCGCTGCAGTGGGAATAGCCATGCCCACCACAAGCCATACGGCAGGCCTCGATGGCAGCATTAGTGGTCCAGGAGGTGAACGCCTTAAGCCCAGCAGTGAGAGCATGAAGCTAAAGGGGGATAAGCAAAGGCTGTCACAGCATCTGCGGTGCTGACAGTCTGAGTTCCGTGAGGAGACACTCATCCTCACCTAATAGCCGCTAGTCAATTTCCAAATCACCACTCAACTGGAGAAGCATGGCTGGCTCATTGGTCTAGATGAGTAACATTCCATGGTCTTTTCTGAACTATTCTACTTGGCAGTAAAGTTACCATTTAAGTTTCTTGAATGACAAATGATCAACATGATGCCATACTTCTGAAACTGAAAGATAAAACCCACACATCTCCATAGCTAAATCCAGTTTCAATTAGAAAAGGTTTTGCATCTCTTGAGAATATGTGGATTCTTTGCAGGGAGCCCTAACATTTAGTTTGCTGTGGACATTATCCAACGGGTAAATATGAAACAAAGTGCCCACAAATGAATGAGGCCAAACACATACCTCGGGCAGTTCACTCAGGTCCCCTTGGCCAATGCCTTCATTAATCCGATGATAGGTCTCCTTGATGTACGCGCCTACGAACTGGAAGGCATAGGCATTGGCCAGGAGTGGAAGGAGTTTATACTGCTGGGTTTGAAAATCTAAAATCTGTGGTTCTGGCTCACTAAAGTATACAGAAAAAGAAAAAAGTAAGTAAACGTGCATATAGAACTGACCATGTGCCAGGCTCTAGTCTAAGCACTTTTATGGATTAATTTATTTAATCCTCACAAAGACCCTGTGAGGTGGCTACTATTATTATCCCCATTTACAGATAGGAAAATTGAGAGGTTAAGAACCTGCCCAAGATAACACAGCTAGTAAGAGGCAGATCCTCAATTTACATGTAGCTTTTGGCTCCAGAGATCATGCCTTTCACCACTTTGTTGTACTGCCTTGGAGATGAGCAGAATTTTCTAGCTGCAAAACTCATGTCACTTAATCTTTCCAATATAATTAAGGAAACTATATCTTAGAGCAACATACAAAACCAAGATCAGTTAATTAACTGCAGGAGGAAAGCAATATTTAAGAGTTTATTCAGCCATTTAACATACTAGATGGCTGAAAAAACTATATTTTGACCACAATTTTGGAGAGGACCTAATACATGATTGAATATTTTGAAGTGTAAGAATCAGCATAAAAGGCCTGCTCCTATCAACTTCTTTCAGTGTAAAAAGATTGCCAGAGGCATACCCAAGGGAAAGGCAACAGTAGGAATTAACTACTGCCATGAACACAGAAGGGAGTCAAGTTTAATGCCGCTTTCACTGTACTTAATTTGTAGTCAGTAGTAATTAGAATTTTTATGCTGCCTTCAGTGTTGTGAACATTTCATTTATAGAGCTCAAGCGATATTACTGTTCTTTGAAAATTAAACAAAAAAAGGTGATCTCTCCACTTAAGAAAAGGAAGCCTAGACTTTAAGAGGCAGCCTCAGTACACTGCCAGTCCAGCTAATTTCGCATAGTCAATTTATCTTCCCTATACCACAGGTGGGAATTTTGATTTTTGGAGGGCGACAAAATCAGGCCTCCATTACTCACCCCATGTCAGACCCCATCCTTACCCTGGCGTGATTTCAGACTGGTGCCTCACGGCGCTGTATCGGATGGCAATGGTGCATGCCTTAGACAGAGCTCGAGCGGCTTCTCCCACGAGGAAGGACCTGACAAACACCATAGTCCCATAGGTCAGCTTGTTACTCAGAGGCTTCACGTATGTGCCGTCAGGCTTGACCTGGAAGAATAACATGGGACTGATGCATCCTTCTGTAAAACCCAAGTGTCAGCTTAGGACAGTGTTTTCAAAGTGGTGTCCCTGGAACAGCAGTTTTAGCATCAGCATCACCTGGGAACCCATCTGAAATACAAAATCAGATGCCCCCCCACCAGAAATGCTGGGAGAGAGGGGGCCCAGCCCTCCAGGTGAGTCTAATGCTTGTGAAGAACATGCTCTTCACACCTGTCAACTGCTTCTGATTTTACTGTCATAATAAAAGAAACTTTACAGGTAAAATATCATTACCTTCTAAAAAAAGAGACCCTTCTAATCCCATGGCTATCAACAACGACTGAAATCCCCACGTCTGACACCTCTGCTCCTATTTTCTGTCTAAATATACCTGGGCATACTTCATCAGCATGTTTTCTCTGGGAATACGATAGTTGTCCATCTTCAGGTAGCCATTATCCATCTCATCATAACCAAATTTGGGGCCGATGTCTCCAACGGTAATACCTACCACAGATGAAAGGAAAGTCACAGGATGTTTGTGCTCTGGAATTCCTGGCTTCCCCCCTCTATTTGTGTAATACACTTTTTGCAGAAGAAAGTGGTACGAGTTTAATTTCTAATTATAATATCAGAGGAACATGAACAATTTGTACCTGGCAATGGTTTATGGGTCCCAATTTCACGAATCGGTACAATGAAGGCATGTAATCCATAAGATTTCCCCTGAGTGATGAGTTGGGCAAGAACTATTGCATGATTTGAAGTCTTTCCAACTGCAACATCAAAGAGAACAAGAGAGAGAGGTGAGTAAACGTTCTTTTATTTGCTTTACTTATGTCTTGTTGTTCATTTACAAAAAGAATATTTTAGTATAACCACAGGAACATTAATTTAAATTACTTTTTCTGTCTTAAGGCTGTACTGTCCAAAATAGTAGCAACTAACCACATGTGGCTACTTAAATTTAGTTATAATAAAATAAAATATTCAGTTCCCCCGTCAACTAGCCACATTTTGAGTGCTCACTAGCTTCCTGTGGCTAGCGCCTACTGTACCGAACAGCAAAGACAGAGAACATTTCTATCATTGCAGAATGTTCTACAGCATAGGGCTGCATTAAAAGAGGTTTCTGGTTAGTACATAAAGAAGTGTTTATCTTTTTTAAATGTAATGTCACATCTCAAATAATATAATTAAAAAGGGGGTAAAATACTTGAATAGACATTTCTCCAAAGAAGACATAAAAATGGCTGTAGCTGTGTGATATTGTTTATGAATTCCAAAAATAGATATTGGATTATGTTTATAAACTGGTCTGTTCCTCTGAGCATATCAGATTATATCGGATTCAGAGGTTTCACTTTTAACTTGATTAAATAATGATGAAGGCTTTGATGAGCCACGTCAGTAGGACGTTGATTCCCCGCCCCCATGGTGGGCAGGGACTCACAGAGAAACCACACTGCAGAGAAGGGAGGTTGGAATTTTAATGCTGGCGCCCCGGGAAGTAAATATACAGAGAAGCAGATACATGAGGAGAGAGAAGGCTCCATTAGACACGGCAGAGGCCCCGGGAAGAGAGACAAGCAGTTTGCCTGATAGTTTACAGCTGGCCTTGTGAAGAGAGCAGAGCGGCTGAGCCTGGAGAGAAATGAGCCCCAGTAGAGAGATGAGACTTATCCCAGACTACAGCTGATAATAGGAAGAAGCTGGGACCATGAAGCCTTAAGAGGAAGAGGAAGGCTGGACCCTTGCAGATGTCGGCAGCCATCTTGCTCCAACACGTGGCAACAAATTTTGGTGAGGGAAGTATCTTACACTTTATGGCCTGGTAACTGTAAGTTTCTACCCCAAATAAATACCCTTTTATAAAAGCCAAAAGATTTCTGGTATTTTGCATCAGCACCCCTTTGGCTGACTAAATACAATGGCCAGGAAGCGGGTGTGGCTCAGTGGCTAGAGCCCCCGTTTACCATATGGGAGGCCGGGGTTCGCATCCCGAGGCCTCCCTGTGAGGGCACGCAGGCCTGAGCGGTGCGGTGGGCTGATGCAGCAACCTCACGGCAGGAAGCGGGTGTGGCGCAATGGATAGAGCACCCGTTTACCATATGAGAGGCCCCGGGTTCGCTTCCTGGCGCCTCCTTGTGAGGGCAGGCTGGCTTGCGTGGTGCCGTGGGCTGATGCGGCAAGACCTCACAGCAAGGGGGAGATAAGCAGACACAGAGAAGACACGCAGCGAATGGACACAGCAGCACAAGCAGCAAGGGGGGGATAAATAAATAAAAAATAAATAAAATCTTTAAAAAAAATAAAATAAAATAAAAAAATAAAAAATAAATAAATAAATACAATGGCCAATAAGTACATGAAAGGATGCTCAACATCATTAGCATTAGGGCAATGAAAATCATTTCCCTAATGAGATATCATTTTCATAGCCACTAGAATGGCTACTATTTAAAAAAAAAAAAAAAAAACACCCAGAAAATAAGTGTTGGAGAAGATGTGGAGAAATAGGAACACTCATTCATTGTTGATGGGAATGTAAAATGGTACAGTGGCTGTGGAAGACAGTTTGGCAGATCCTCAGAAAGTTAAGTATAGAATTACCATGTGACCCGGCAATCCCACTTCTAGATATTTACACAAAAGAACTGGAAACAGAGTTGACAGATCTTACACACTGATGTTCATAGTGGTATTATTGACAATTGCCAAAAGATGGAAGCGACCCAAGTGTCCATCACAGATCAATGGATAAACAAAATGTGGTATGTACATACAATGGAATATTATTCAGCTGTAAAAAGAAGTTCTGATACATGTGACAATAAGGATAAACCCTGAAAGCAGCATGTTGAGTGAAATAAGGCAGACACAAAAGGACAAATATTGTAAGATCTCACTTAAAAGAAATAATTAGAATATGCAAATCCAGAGTCAGATACTAGAATACAAATGATCAGGGGCTGGGCTAGGAAATGAGGAAATCCCAAGACAATAATTCAAAATGGAAATAAGAAGATATTTAAATAAAATTTCCTATCAAAGCTACTTACAATAAAAATTTGAAAACAATTCAAATTCTTGACTATAAGGAAATGACTAACCCAATAGTGGAATACTAAATTCTAAATTATTTTAAATGATGAGAATGCAAACTATGCTAACACATGGAACTGTTTAGATGAAAAAGAAGAAAAGCAGAATAAGTATAAAATCTGTACTTTATAAAATGTATAAATGTATATAGCATAAGTCACGAGAATACTGAAATAGTTAATATTTTCATATAATACAAATGCTACATTCTAAACACAATCTTATAACAAAGTTTCAAAACATCCAGAAAATGCTGAAAAATTTACTTACGTCCACCAGGCCACCATTTGATAGAGGTCACAGTAGGACTGTTGAGAATGAACTCCTGGGTTTTAGGGTCGTAAGTGGCTGTGGTTTCTAAGCCTCGAAGATGAGTCCCTAAGGAAACAAATTACATTTACTTTAGATAGAATATGGGGAAAAAATTGCTACAGAGTAAAATTTCCTGCCCAGTCATTTAAGCTCTAGGATCTCAAGGAACAACAAAATCTAACAACAACAAAAAGTCTATAGATGAGCTAATTGGTTAATAACCAAGATGTTTAATTTCCTATACTTGAAGCAAATTCTGCCTCTGTAATTGATTTAGTGCACTTCTTATGGCAGTGAATTTGTAACATTTACCTACTTAGACCAACCAGAACAAAATCTAAGGCAGCTTAGAATCAGTTTTATAAGATCATAACATCTGAATTTAACAGGGAAGTTATGTGCCCTTTGAAACACATCTCTCTGTTACAAATATGCCAATTTTAACTTGTATGTATTGTTTACCATACCAATTCAAAATTCTGGACTTTTAATTACTACAAAGAATAAGATGATATGTGATAGGAAGAGACTCCAGCTAATTTTCTTTTTCTTTTTTTTTTAAAGGAGGTACCAGGGATTGACTCTAGGACCTCATACATGGGAAGTAGGCACTCAAGAACTGAGCTACATCCGCTCCTCCAGCTAATGGTTTTTTACAGTGAGAATTTATTTCAGAAGGATTGCTAGAATTGAAAATAAGAGCTTAAAAGGGTATAACCATTATGAAGAAAAAGACCTGGAACAGTGACTTTTTAGATACCCAAAGGTCCAATAATAAGGTACGAACTCACCCTGCAGATTTCCAATACCAGTGCTTATTAAGACCTAGCTGGTTCATTGTTGTGACTAGTTTCACAGGTTCACTGGAGATGGACAGGGATTTGTGTTTAAATCCTAATACAAATATGCTAAACTTTTTGAAAAGAGTTAGCGAAAAATCATCTTAGGTGGCACACTTACTAATAATAATATACCGAAGCAAGTGCTTAGAACATTTTACCAAATGCTTTGATAATATGTTGGACCTCACTAAACCCTAAAACCTTGAAACATTTAGAAATTTCCAAGTTGAACAACAGAAATGGTCAGTTATGTGTAATCCACAACTGTCAAGGATCCTGAATTTCTCCTGAATGGGAGTCAAGGAATCACACACTTAGATGCATCTCACCAAAGAAGCCATTTACAGGAAAAAAGGTAACATTAAACAGAACAATGATAAAAATGTTTTCAAATGCACCATTGAACCAACTAGTTTTCTACTTTGAGTCTGGGGAAATCCTGTAAAGCACTGTCACCACCCAAGTAGAAAGCCAAGCTAGCTAGAAAATTAAGCAGCAGTTGTGCAGAATTAAGGAGAAGTGGCAAACACACCCTAGAAGAGCTCTTCTGAAACCTAAGAGCAGAGAAAGAAGCAAGTAAACGGCAAGCTCTACCACCAAATCAGAAGGGAGGCTGAGAACAGCAACTGCCTTGAGCTCCATCTTGTTCATAAAGAAAGGTAGGTGGAGAAGGAAAGAAAAAAGAAAGGGGAGAGATGCAGAGTTTGAAATCCACTGCCTAGAAATACAGCTTCTCTAACCTCTGATCAAGCCACCTTCAGAATTTTACAGAATTTAAGGTACAAAATGTTGCACATTATATAAGCTAATCATTTCCCTTAAGCAAGTCAAAGAGCACATATACTATTAATTTGTATTTCTTCTGGAATTTGTGAAAGTTCATTAAGGTAGCAGTAATAAAGGTAATCAGTGAAATGATGAAAAAGAGATGGGTTCAGATTCTATATTCACACAGATTCCAGACAATGCCAGCAAACTTGGAAGAACCACTTGGTTGATAGGGCCTGACTTGCAATTCTTGACCTTCTGAAGGGGAACATGAGAAAAGTAATCAGTCTATCTTTGTGATAATATCAACTTTAATTTTCGCTGACCAACACAATGTCTATGCCAAGACCTGTATGTGTGAAGCACCTGGACTCTGCAGAAAGGTCTCATTCAACAGAACGGTGTATGCCGAGATGCCAAGCCCACGGTGGGTGCTCCACACGTGCAAAGCTCGCGGGGCCCCACCCCCACCCAGAAGGTAGACTGAATGCACCGTACCATGACCCATCTCTGTCTGAGCATAAGTGCCAATGATCTCCAAGTTCCAGGCAGGCATGAAGAAGCGCTCCTGCTGCTCCGCGGTTGCCTGGTGAAGCAAGGTGGTAAGGAACATGCCCAAGTGAAGATCCAGAGGCTCAGGCCGCCCTCGGTGCACAAAGCTTTGACGAAATACCAAGGGTGGGCATTTGAGAGAAGAGTCATCAGGTGTGGGGGAATCAGCAATTTGAACAGATAGAGTAAGAGAAGGAGAAAAAAAAAAACTTCTGTAAGTATGAATCAATTGCATGGATCTTAGCACAGATGGGAGTACTGCCTTTTCTGTATTATTTCATAAATCACGGCAATTTCTATTTTTTCTTAAGTTAGATAGGAGTGTTTTCCAGTGCTACTCATCTCTAAAATAACTGTTCTTGGCAGAGATTGGCTACTTATTCCAAAGCCTGTGCAGCTCAAAACCATGGGAGGAAGGCAGAGGATTCCAGTGTACCAATAAAATCAAAGAGGCTGGCTGGAATGGAGAATTTAAGTTGTACAATGATTTATTCTAATTAGAAGGTGAGACAGGAGAACACAGTATTCTCTTAGAATGACAACAGATTCTTATTTGCAATTTCAATAGTGCTTCTAAGCTGGACTCTTCTGTTTGCCCACAGAAGAACAAGCATAGAGCCACACTCCTCACATTACTCTGATCATTTCATTCTGGTTCATGACATCAAATATTCAGCCATGTTCTACTGAAAAAATTGAACACAAAAACTGACAGTGCTCTTCATCCCAATAGTTTATTTCAGGAAAAAACAGAAAACCCTTCCAATTTCGAGGGAAGACCACAATAATTACAAACAGATTCATGCATAACATGCTCTCCATCAAATTAAATGGAAATTATCACTAATGATAATGAACATCTTGGTTTTAGTCCATTTTAAATCTACTTTCTGAGGTCATTCTTTTCCACTTAAAATTTACAGGTGCCTTAGACTTCTGTGAAAATTTATTTTTATTTTGAAGAATAGGAAATAATTCAATATGTCTTTGTATTCTGCCACATCACTGGACTGTTTAACTTCCAGCTCTATATGAACCCAATCCATAATGCTCTTATTATTCTCTTTAATAACTTGGAAAAGAACCTGAACGACATTTCAGTTTAAAAATTTCTCAGTTTGATCCATATAGGGAAAGGAAAGGAAAGGAAAGGAGGATAGAAAACCAGGGCACACTGCTCAGGCAAGAATTCATCAATTATCTCTTCAAATCAGGTGACCATGCTTTCATCTAAACAATCACATAAAAATCAAAGAATGGTTAACTGACCCCCTATTTTACAGAGAGGAAATTAAGGCTGAATGGGTCAAGTACATTGTTCAGGTCAAAAAGATAATGGCAAGACAAGGACAAGGACCTCATTGCCTAATCCTGTCCTCCAACTGGGCAAATTACTGTGCAAGTAGAAACGTGGACTGAGTGCTATGATGAGGACTCTATAAAGATGTGCTGAAACCAGAGCTGAGCTTGACAGAGTCAAAAAAGTGGAGATCCCATAAGATGTAACCACGTAATATTTTTGCAAATTCCTGTGAATCTATAATCATTTCAAAATAAAGTTTGTTGTTTTTTTTTTAAAAGAAAGACAAGCTAGGGAGCAAATGTTGCTCAAGCAGTTGAGCGCCTGCTTCCCACATGGGAGGTCCTGGGTCCGGTTCCTGGTGCCTCCTAAAAACAAAAAAACAGGGGGCGGATGTGGCTCAAATGGTTGGGTGTCCGTCTCCTATATGGAGGGACCTGGGTTCGATCCCCAGGACCTCGCAGTAAAATAAAAAAATAAAAGATCAAAAAAACCCAAAAAAACAAAAAAAAACAAACACCAAACAAACAAAAAAACCAACTCAGCGGAGCCGATGTGGCTAAGTAGTAGGCTTCCCACACACAAGGTCCCGGGTTCATTCCCCGGCCCTAGTTCCTTTAAAAAAAAAAAAAGTGGAAATCTCAGGGAAAACATATTTATGGGACGAGGGAGCGCCTTTCCCTCATGAGCAGGAAATCCAATTGTCCCCAGGTTTTAAAAGAATAGTGTCTAGTGTCTAGGAAGAAAAATAAATGTATGCTTAGGACCTGAAAGGAGAAAACTCTTTGAACTAGGACTGAAAATTGTGACTAAGGATCAGCCACTTTAGTGCCAAAAGGCAATTTTGCATTCCTAGAAATCAGAGTGACTCCTGGTGAAAGAAAGGCCTCTATGGAATGCCCCAGAACACTTAGGAAGGGGTCTGAATCAGGGTGTTGTATTAGGGAATAATAATGAATATGAAAGGTCACCACGAAATACACTTAAGTAGGGCAAGGGGTATGATTACCAGAATCAGAAACTGTTTGGAGACTGAGGAATATTTTCAGGAAAAAAAAGTTTCTTGTGACAAAGATTATTCTGAAATGTTACAAGAAGAAAGTGCCTTTTTGTTTTTGTTTTTTTTTTTACTTAAATCAATTGCATGATAAAGCTTATGTTATCGTAAAATAACTTATCTTACAAATGCAAAGCACCAACATTATACTTAG